>CM029565.1:5012083-5071637 GCA_017309665.1 Coelopa frigida | reverse complement strand
ATTTTTCATGGAAATCTTAAATGCTTCATATCTCCGTAAATACGCGTTATTTCGCAAAAAGGACGTAAATTCGTAACGACCTCTAAATTTTTGAAAATTTCAAAATTCTGGCAATCAATTTTTCTTGGATATCTTAAATGCTTCATATCTCCGTAAATACGCGCTATTTCGCAAAAAGGACGTTAATTCTTGACGACCTCTAAATTTTCGAAAATTTCATAATTCAGGAAATTTTTCATGGAAATCTTAAATGCTTCATATCTCCGTAAATACGCGTTATTTCGCAAAAAGGACGTAAATTCGTAACGACCTCTAAATTTTTGAAAATTTCAAAATTCTGGCAATCAATTTTTCTTGGATATCTTAAATGCTTCATATCTCCGTAAATACGCGCTATTTCGCAAAAAGGACGTTAATTCTTGACGACCCCTAAATTTTCGAAAATTTCATAATTCTGGCAATTTTTCTTGGATATCTTAAATGCTTCATATCTCCGTAAATACGCGCTATTTCGCAAAAAGGACGTTAATTCTTGACGACCTCTAAATTTTCGAAAATTTCATAATTCTGGCAATTTTTCATGGAAATCTTAAATGCTTCATATCTCCGTAAATACGCGTTATTTCGCAAAAAGGACGTAAATTCGTAACGACCTCTAAATTTTCGAAAATTTCATAATTCTGGCAATTTTTCATGGAAATCTTAAATGCTTCATATCTCCGTAAATACGCGCTATTTCGCAAAAAGGACGTAAATTCGTGACGACCCCTAAATTTTCGAAAATTTCATAATTCTGGCAATTTTTCATGGAAATCTTAAATGCTTCATATCTCCGCAAATACGCGTTATTTCGCAAAAAGGACGTAAATTCGTGACGACCTCTAAATTTTTGAAAATTTCAAAATTCTGGCAATTTTTCATGGAAATATTAAATGCTTCATATCTCCGTAAATACGCGCTATTTCGCAAAAGGAACGAAAATTTCATAATTCTGGCAATTTTTCATGGAAATCTTAAATGCTTCATATCTCCGTAAATACGAGTTATTTCGCAAAAAGGACGTTAATTCGTGACGACCTCTAAATTTTCGAAAATTTCATAATTCTGGCAATTTTTCATGGAAATCTTAAATGCTTCATATCTCCGCAAATACGCGTTATTTCGCAAAAAGGACGTAAATTCGTGACGACTTCAAAATTTTCGAAAATTTCATAATTCAGACAATTTTTCATGGAAATCTTAAATGCTTCATATCTCCGTAAATACGCGCTATTTCGCAAAAAGGACGTAAATTCATGACGACCTCTAAATTTTCGAAAATTTCATAATTCAGGAAATTTTTCATGGAAATATTAAATGCTTCATATCTCTGTAAATACGCGTTATTTCGCAAAAAGGACGTAAATTCGTGACGACCCCTAAATTTTCGAAAATTTCATAATTCTGGCAATTTTTCATGGAAATCTTAAATGCTTCATATCTCCGTAAATACGCGTTATTTCGCAAAAAGGACGTAAATTCGTGACGACTCCAAAATTTTCGAAAATTTCATAATTTAGACAATTTTTCATGGAAATCTTAAATGCTTCATATCTCCGTAAATACGCGCTTTTTCTCAAAAAGAACATTAATTCGTGACGACCTCTAAATTTTCGAATTTTTCAATGAAAAATTGCCTGAATTATGAAATTTTCGAAAATTTTGAGGTCGTCACGAATTAATGTTCTTTTTGCGAATTAGCGAGTATTTACGAGATTTATATATCACGGATTGCACTACAATTGTTTTGCATTTTTTGTTATGCATCGATCTGTAGAAATGATAATTCACTACTTGATTTAATAAAATAGATTTTATCTTTGTCCTTCATAATTTTGGGAAGAATTATTGAATTTCCTTCGATGTTAGGTTCCCATACATCCTCAGAGAACGAATCTCCGTCATCCCAGTCGATCTAATTTTCCTTTTCAGACCATTGTCTGAAACCAATGTAGAATCGAAAGGAAACGCATTCTTTTCGCCCCCTCCACCTCCATCCCCTACTCCTGGGCGATTAAATTCGCCTCGGTGAACCATGTTCAGCAGGACCATTCAAACTTGTGCAACTTTTTATCCTGGCCCGCATCCCAGACAGACAGACCGACCGACAGATGGACGGAGGTTTTGTGTCTCTTGAACTCTCGGTCCGGTTGATGGCCCTAAATTAACCCTTTGATGCCCGCATGTTCCAGCAACAATCGCCAGACGACGACAACGAGCAGCAATTATGAATATTAATTCTTCCACTCGAATTGAGCGAAAACGACGACAAATGAAACATGTTTCGGACCTGAATCGAGAATTAGAATACAAAGGGCGATGGGTGGCGGTTGAAGAGGGTGAGAAAGAGACAAAAGAAAAGAATAGCAAATGGCATGGGTGACAAATTTCTGTGGGAAATAATTCTTTTGCGAAGGGAGAGAGAGGGAAGGAATGAAGGAAATATGAATATTCTATGATATGGTTTCAATCAAATTTTATTCGATTTCTATTTTATGTTTGATTTTTTGTTTGTTTTTTATTAAGTGAAATTTTATTCAATATCTATTTATATTTCATTTATTTATTTCTTCTATTTTATTTGTTATTTTTTTGTTAGAAGATTTTTTTATATTCTACTCTAAACTAAATATTAATTTTCCTCCTATAGATTTTCCATTGTTTGACTAAATTTTCCATCGATTCGGAAAATGAAATTTTAATCAAGATTTTTTTATGCAATATATTTGTTAAAAACATAGAAATTCCCATGGCATGGTTTTAGGGGCTTCCAAAAATGAAAATGAAATCAACAAAAGCAAAAACAACTTCAGTAAAAAGAGAGCTCCAACATTTTGGAAGCAATGACAGATGAGCGAAAACAAGTCTCGAGAGAAAGAGAAACCGAAACGGAAAGCAAAAGAGCTTCAATGAATGGTTTTTATGGTGGTGCGAATGAGAGAGGAACAAATTTTGAAAGCTTATATGAAGTCATGACATTGTAGTTAAAGCAAAGGATTATAATAAAATTATTTAATTAGCTTTTATATTTCGACTCTGAGATCCATGAACATCATCACCTCAGCTACAAAAATATTAAACTCTTTCTCTCACTTATGAAGAGAGCACGAAGTCACACTCTAGTGGATTCTCTTTCGCCCTTATTACCTCTTCCTCATTTTTTCACTCCTTTAGTTTCTCTCTCCCTCATTGCTTCTCTCTTTCTCTTTCTTCAGAAACTTCAACGGAGCATCGCCTTCCTTTATTCAATAAAATCTCAAACACTTGTCCATAATTTGTAGAACGAGAAGGACATCTTCCTCTTTCTCTCCTCCTTCTCTCCTCCTTCTCTCCACCATCTTTCTCTCAGTCTGTTTTCGATAACTCTGCCGTCTCCGCCACACTCCTCATTCTCCACTCCAGCCATCACCTTCAGCCTCATCCGTTATTCTCATTTACAGCTTCCGTGCAATCAACTGCAACGACAGGAAACGAACCTGGCGCCGGAAGCGTGGGAGGAGGCGGACACCGGAAGGGGTGCAAAGCCAGACCAGTCGACGACGACAACAACAACAATACGTTATAACAACAACAATACTGTACAGCAACAACAACAACGATAATGATGAGGACCAGTGTTGCCATCGCTCATCGCTTATGCTGGGGAAACAAAGTGCATCCGAAATGTTGCTCCTTCCTCTTTCAAATGCGATTTGACTGTGAGTGGAGGGAAAGTTGAGAGTGTGGGAGGGAGAGAGAGAGAGAGATAGTGTGAGGGTGGATATGAGAGAATAAGGACTGATTCATATACATATGTGTGCGTGTGTGCTCCATTGAGTTCGAGCTCTGACATTCATAAATATTGCAAGGACATTCATTTCCGCGTAGCATATTAAATTCAGGCGAGAAAGCGACAATAGTCCATAGAATGGGATAGAATGAGAGAGACAGATTGAGGGAGAGACATAGAGTAAGAGAGAGAAAGAGAGAGAGACCGACAATATTTGGTAGTTCGTATATATTTATCTGGATAGTATTGTGTGCGGCCAGACTAATTTAAGCCTGAGATGGCCAGATTATCTGCAATTAATTTGTCGAAGGCAAGTTCTGAGAAGATTCAGATTAAGAGATCGAAGGATGAACTCAAAGGAGTTCAAAGTGGAGGCAATCGAGGTAGATTTGCATGAAATGTTGAATACAAAATAGAAAAATAATCACAGTCGAGAGAAAACATCAACGGCAACAGCAATACCATTAGCAAGAAAGAGAGAGACATGGGAACAGACGGGGATAGCAGATGGGAAGAGAGAGAGAGAGAGAAAACAAAGGGCTCGCTGAGTGAGTGAGTGAGTGAGAAGGTGGCATGAGACGTAAATAAATCATATGTGACCAGGAATGCTGGGAAAAAGCGAAGCGAAAGAAAGGAAACAGGATGAAGAGAATGCGAGGTAGCGGAAGTAGAAAGGGAAGAATGAAAGAAATAGAGGATATAGAAAGAGGGAGAAAGAGAGTAGAGACATAGAGGAGACTATTGAAGTGGATAGGAGGAAGGTCTGGGCGACTATTGCTAGACAGACAGGCAGACAGAAATTTGTTCGTGCTGGAGCTCAGTGATGAAGGAAACTAAGGTATGAAGGAGAAGAGTACGATTGTGAGACGGAGTGGATGAATGAGGTGAATAAACAGTGAGAAGACGGAGTTGGGACAAAGGGAAGAGAGGAACAACGAAGGGCGAGAGACGAGAAGGACTAGAGACGAGAAGGACGAGAGACGGGAAGGACGAGAGATGGAATGGATGAGAAATAGAAAGGACGAAGACGGGATGCGGGTGGACGATGAACATATGTAACGTGCTAACTCATTAATGATAGCAGGATGAATGAGTGCGAGGAGGGATCGGCATGATGGAGAAAAGGAGAAGCAGAGCCGTTGAGTGAGTGAAGGAGACCGGAATCTGAAAGGGTCGAGGATTCGGAATATGAGAGGTTCCTGAAGGAAGAGAGGATACTGGAACGAGAGAGGATCCTGAAAGGAGGGTGAATCCTGAGAGGAGGCAGAATCCTGGATCCACCCAGGAACCGAACACAACGAACGTTGGTGGGTTGTGAAACAAGTGCACAGATAATAGAGGTGAAACGCCAACGAGTTGTGGTGGGCATGACAGAGGTGAAGTAGCGGTAGATTAGTGATGATTATGTAGACGAGGTGAATATGGTTAAAAAGGGGTTAAAATGGGTTAAAACGGGGTTAAAAAGGGGTTAAAATAGTTTTAAAACGAGGTTAAAAACCGTGATCAGGTGGAGTTGGATCAGAAAGTGAATCAGAATCAGAGGCGAAGGTTCAGAGTGTAAATTATTGAAAAGGATGGTGGTGATAATGGAAGAAGCGATCATGATAAAAGAGATGGATAGGAATAAGATGAATTGGGAGGTAAAAAATTAGAAATAGATTAAAATTAGAATTAGAAATGAGGTGAAAACGGAGATAGTAAAAAGCGAGAAAATGAGAAATTGAAATGAGAAAAGGAGAAATGAGATATTTTGAAATGAGAAAATTTTAAATAAGGAAATGTGAAATGAGACGAGGTGAAACATGAATTGAGAGGGTTAAAATAAGGGAATCTGAAATGGAATCAGAGTGAAAAGTAGAATGCCAGCGATGCCAGATGGAGGCCGAACAGCCACCGGCTCCGGTAGGTTTCACATGTGGCTGGATGATGGAAATCCCTGTTGTCTGTTGTTGTGATTGCGATGACGCCAGACTGAGCACCCAAGTGGGCGAACTAGTTCAGCGTGAGAAGACTGAGAAGATTTTTATCCAACGGTGACAACGACGCCGACTGTGGCAGCGACAGAGGCGTCGGCTGCTGTTGCAGTTGACGCAGGACATTAGGAGATGGGATGCACTTAAATAAATTAAATCATGGAAAAATTCGCACAACCTGAGACAAGTGCGTTCAACCGCCTGGTGTTCGGGACAGGTTTTCAATCCAGGCTGGCAACACTGGCGCGGAAAAAACACACAGATGCCTAGAATAAATGGTGTCCTTCCGTTGAGATATTATAATTGCGGAGTAGAAGAAGAAGAAGGTGAAGAATTTTAGATTTAAACTCATGTTGGGATACTCTTTAAAGGCGAGAACGAGGTTTCAAATGTGGTTGGCAACCCGCTCAAGGCCCGTCGATCAAGGGAAGCAAAGCCTTGGGGAGATGAAATCAATAGTAATATTTAATTTGTCCCACTGTGCTTCACATTGTGAATGGCGCATAATGACCAAATCGCTGAAATTAAATTGGCGTCGATTGTGGAAAATTGATTACGGCGAGACAGACATGTGGAGGGAGAGAGATTGGTGATGGAGGAGAGAGAGGAGAGGGACATGAGAGGTAGAGAGAGGAGAGGGACATGAGAGGTAGAGAAAGAGACAGAGAGGAGAGAGAGATAGTGACATAGGCAGATCCATAGACAGTGGGAGAAACACTCAGACAATCGGGCAGACAAATCATAGCAGACAAACAGACAGCCAGGCAGACATTCATATGGTCCAACAGATAGACATATTTACAAACTGAAGGACAGACATATTTACAAACTGAAGGACAGACATATGTACAAAACGAAAGACAGACATGTGTACAAACCGGAGGACAGACAAATTTACAAACTGAAAGACGGACAAACCGAAAGACAGACAGACAGTTGCACAAATCGACAAACAGTCAGAAAAATATTCGAATATGCACAAGGGGGCCTCCACTCGGACCAGAGTCAACGGCCTCGAAGTGGGCGATGAATGGTCACTGATTGAGGTCGTGGAGGGGGCGGGGCAGACGCATGGGAGGAAGGGGGCGGTGCAAGCTTCGGCGTCGGAGGAATGAGGCGGGCGCCACTTGGTCGACGTGAACCCCGCCATTCACAAGGGACGTCGACGTCAATCGCCGCCATTCGATGCCTCAAACTCGATTTCGATATCGAGAATCAAGAATCGAGCGTCGAAAGTCGGTCGCCAGATGGCGCAAACAATTAAAATATATCATCAAAATAAAAGATTCAGAAAATTAAGTCAAGAGAGGAAAATAATCTGAAATCGAATGGAATGTGAACTCATCAAAGAAACACAGATTAAGAATTTTAAATAGAGAGAACATTAAATTAAATCGAAAATTAATCAACAAATGAAATCTGAAAATAAACAGAAAATTTAATGAAATGAAGAAAAATTCATTATGAAATAAATGATACATTTTTCTACTTTTAAAAATTTTAATTGAAAAATTTTAAATAAATAATAAATAAATTTAAATTTAAATAAAGCTTTTATTAAGATTATATAAAATTATTATATAACAATAAATACAAATTTAAATTTATATTAAAGAACAAATATTTTTAATATTAAATAAAGCCAATAAATAATGATATTCCAATAATAACCAAAATCTAAACTTGAATGAAAAAATAAAAATGAAATTGCAAAGAAAAATATAACAATATGAAAAAAAATAAAAACCATTATAAGATGAATAACTAAAACAATAATAAAAAACAATATAAAAATCTTTAATCAAATGAAAATTTTATTGAGAATCCGAGAAGAAAACGATGACGGAGGAGGTGGAAAGGGGATATGAAGATGATGACGAGAGTGACAGAGAGAGAGATAGAGAGAGTGAGAGGAAGCGAATGAGAAATATAGGGAAGGAGAGACAAATATTAATCAAATATGCGAAATTCCACTGGACGACATGCGACGACCAGCGAAAATATTGAATCAAAATGATGGATGGTCGACATGCGATGTGCGGATGAGGGCGGCGAGGCGAAGGCGTCGATGGGGGGCGTGGCAGCGACGGCTGGTCATCGAAATGGCGTCATAAAAATTTAACAAAGTTTTCAATACTCTGTAGAGAGGGGCGGAAGGGGAAGAGATTCAGATCATTCGCGTGTATATTGCAAATCGATAAATTATCGATATGGATGAAATTCCCAGAGTGAAGTGGAAAAATTCATATTCAGTGAGGGAGACGACATGTGGAGGTGGTCAAAAGGGGGTTGGGGGAGGGGACGAGAGATGAGAAAGGGGGCGTGGGAGGCAGAAGGAGATGGACGATATACTCAATGGGGGATGGAATGGGACCCTCGAGTTTCCCCCATTGGCTCCATTGGTGGGAACCTCAAATGATTCCCCTATTTACATAAAAAAACACTCCTCTTCCTCTTCTCCCCCTCGCTTCACGGTGAAGTGGAAAAAATAACTTATTTTTTCCGCTCTCATTAAAAAACGCCCCCTATTTCAATAACTTCATTTTAATCCCATCCCCCCCATTGTGAATGGTATATTTTTTGTTGTTGTTTTTTATTCGCTCCGATTGAGAGCACTCGAAAGCACTCGAGTTAACTCCTCATCGGTGTATCCTATCTTCCTGCTATCTCCCTTTTCTCCTCTTTCCATCATCACTCATTCTCTCTGCCTCTCTTCATCCGTCCTCTAGTATTCTCTTCACTCGTCCTCTAGTTTTCTCTTCTCTCCTGCCTCGCCCCCTTCGTCACAATGGGCGCCATGTCATTGTGAAATGATTAAATGGGGAAACAGTTCGAGTTCGACGGGTTCGTGAGAGGGGGCGACGAAGTTAGGGGTGAGGGGAAAGAGGTTGGTGCAGCTGCATTCGTAGTCGACGTCGTCGTCAGCAACAGCAGCGATAACTAACCAGACAACAACAATAACAATAACAACATGTGAAACAACAACGACAATAACTACCTCTGAAACAACAACAATTACCATCGCTATCGGATTACCACGAGTGATGGATTGCTCTGCTCCCCACTGTGGGTGGATCAGGAGAGAGAGAGAGAGACGTGGATTCACCAAAAACTCGTCTGTCTGGGGGTTCAGGTTTTTTTTCCCAACACAACCCCTCTCTAAAGGGGTGCAGCTGGGGTAGGTTGGGTTGAGGTTGGTGGGGATGCCCTGCTGTTGTACAATGTACATCAACCGAAAGCGAGATAAAAGTTATGGATCAGCGGGCTTTTTCAAAGTCAACAAAAACCATGCGTTTTGAGAGAGAGAGAGAGAGAGAGAGAAACAGAAACCTGAACAAAGCAGAATATTATATTCTCATGTGCGGGCGATAGGAGTTCTGTTGAAAAAGTAAAGGACAATGAAAAATTTGCCTTTGTAAAATTTTATGATTTTGTAAATTTTTTTTAAGGAAAAGTACTTTTTATGGTGGTTTTGTAAATATATTTTTTAGAACTAAAAAAAATTGTTTTGTAATATTATGATAAGATAGCGGAATTAATAAAAATTGTGAAATCAAAATAAATATATATGAAACAATAATGATATATTAAGACTATACTTTTGAAAGTATGGAGAAATACTTTGGGTATATTTATTTAAATAAGTTTTTTGTATTATAATTCTGTTTATATTTTTGTAAAAATTATAAATATTTGATTTTATATTTGATATAGAATTCTGTGGATTCTCTAATTTATTTTGATTAAATTTTTCCTTTTCATATGTTCCAAATCTCTATACTATAAGAAATAAGGAAAATAATCAAAACTAAGGTAAATATTTTCGATCAGAGTCGATAAGGAAAGGAAATTAGAATTTTTTTGTTTCTCTCCCCTCCCTCTGAAACGACGAAATACCCATGATCGATCTTGAGCCAACCCCATGAATCGTCATGGTCTTAAGATCGAAGAAAACCATTGACGTGACGTTTATTTGAAGGAAAAAGACTTCTTGAAGACAAACACGACTTCCATGACGAATGATCCCTTAACCCTTGCCACCCTCCTTCACTTCGCCCTCGTTTCTTCACCCATCTCCCTTAACCCCATATTCTTCACCTCTCTCTTATATCTCCCTTGCTGTTCCTTATTTGCTCGTCTTTCTCGTCGACTAATGCATTTTCTTGCTTCAGTTTTGATCGATGACTTTTCACCCCCTACCGCCCTCTCTCTCTCACAACAACAAAATCAACAACAACAACAACAACAGTAGCAAACTACAAACAGTCGAATAAATCCATTTCGAACATTTGTCATGTCATTAATGACATTTTTATTTTCGAACTAAAAGGATTACAACAAATATAAGAACAATTGCACCTACAACAATGATAACAAGCAACAACCACGTAAACAATAACAACAACAACATCAACCAAAACAACAATTGCAACAAAAAAAAAAACATGGATCACAGAAACACAATAAAATTCTAGCAAACGACAGTGATTTGTAAACATAACGATAGAATAGAAAAAGGGACAGCTACAGAGAGAAAGAGAGAGAGAGAGACAGAGGGAGAGAGAGGGAGAGAGAGAGTGAGAGAGAGGGATAGAGCGGGAGAGAGTGGGATAGAAACAAAAAGGAGATGAGATCTCGGTTGAATAGAAATATTTGAAAAAGGATGCTGCATCCATCGAAGTCATAAAATCCCGCTTTGACAGGGACAACTATTATAACAAAAATAAGGATAACAACAATAACAACAACAACAAGAAAAACAAGCATCGTCAGTAAAAGGAAAAAAACGTTGAACTATGATGGAAACAATGGCCAATAACGAAGTTGGAGATCGATGAGCAAAAACAACATTAGTAGAAACAACAACGACAATAGTAGAAAGAACAACGACAATAGTAGAAAGAACAACAACATTATTAACAACAACATTATTAACAACAACAATACCAATAACAATGATAGAAATAAAACAAAATCATCATTGTATGTCATAAAAAACCGTTATGTTGTGCTAAACGTCAATTTCATATCCTTTGATGGCCTTCTTTTTATTGACCGAGCCAAGGCAAGCTTTTGTCGATATTTGTTATTGTTGTTGCCCCCCACCCCACCTCCGACTCTGGTGGGTTTGGCCGGCAATAACCTACCTTAAGGTCCCAGCAACATGTTGGCGCCCACTTCCGTTTCCGCTTCCACACTCGCAATTCCGTTTTGCGCTCGCGGAAATGTCGACGCAGCAGTCGACATTTTGATGGCCGGTCGGTCATGCCTTCCGATGTCAATAATAAGAACGCCCTGTGCCTACAGCAGCAGGACTTTATGACTATTGCTGACTCTCTCTCTGTCTATTTCGCTCTCTTTCTCTTTATCCCTTTCTATCCTTCACTCTATTTCTTTCCACGCCAACGATTCATTCACGCCCCGACCTGCATCATTTTCTGGCTTCTACTTCGATTTTTCCTCAGGCTCTGGCCATAACCTGTCTTCGGTTTCTTTTGGTATGCTTTTTTTCCCATCTCTCCCTTCTCTTTCTCATTTTCTATCCTCGCATTGTCTTTGCTCCTTATATTCAGATGCTCCTTGTACTGTCTTCGATAGTCCATCCTTTGTCTTTTATCGTCCTTGACCATCCTTCATTCCCTCCATCCAACTTTTCTCTCTCTTCATCTTCTTCTCTTGCCATTCATTCTCTTTCACTCCTCCGCTATCCTTTTATTTCCCATTTTTATTACTCTCTCCATTCTTCTTCCAATCGAATCGCTTTTCCATGTCTCCAACGCAGTTGTCCTTGTCTTTGATGTTCATATATTGCTGTCTCCTTGTTTTTGATGTTTATTATTGTCCTGGTCTTTGATATTTCTCATTGAAATTCGTATTCTTCTTGTTGTTATTTTTTTGCTATTGTTGTACTCTACTATTATTGTTATTGCTTTTATTATTGCGATTATTATTTTTTGAGTTGTTTCATTCGCCCTCAGGATGTTCGAAAATTGACGAGATTTACGTACATATCTTTCGTTTCCTGACACAATTGTTTCTTCTTTTTTATGCGTTCTCTCCTCTCTCTTTCTGCTTATTTCTCTTACTACTTTTTTCCTTCATTTTCACGCCTTCGTCGAGGTCGTGAGAATTATTTTTCTGCCTCTGGCTGAGGAATTTTTATCGCTTCGCAGCAAAATGCGAAATCGCTGTTGGTCTGAGAGCAAATTTTCTTACTATCTCTCTCTTTTTCTATCTCCTTCTCTGTTTTTCTATCTCCCTCTCTCTCAAAAATGAAAAAAGTCGCAGTTTCTCACTTTTTGTTTCTGTCTCTGATCCAGGAACTGGGTCAAAAAATATCATTTTTGTATCGCGGAAACTTTCTTGAAAAAGCATTCAAGTTCTCTTGTTTTCCTCACATTTTAGTAAAATTTCGCTGAAAGTGCAGAGAATTCATTTCATTTCTCTCTTATATTCGATTAAAAAGGTTTCCATCACTTTCGCTCAATTTGTCTTTAGGCTTCTCGATATTCAAGATTCTTGAGGTACTTCTTTTCCAGCAAGAAAAGGAATTTGCTATGTAAAAAAAATCAGAAATAATCAAAACAATTTAATTAGAAATAATCAATAAGAAAACAAAAAAAATATAAATTGTAAGAAAATATATTTTTTTTTGATTTTCTAGTTTACTTTAATTATGTTTTGAGTTTTTTTTTTTTTTTTTTTTTATAACAAGGGTTTTCGAAATAAGAAATAAAATATTTCTCCAATTTTCCATTATTTGCTTCTATGTTATTTGAAAATGTTCTACTATTATTTTAATCGAAAACTGTTGATAGTACTTCCTTCCTGCCCTGACTCACTGATATTTAATCTCTCTCTTTTCATTGCAGGATATCCACCATATAAACATCGCTAACGATCCGTTGAAAAGTGCCTCTAGGGATTTTATTGAACTGGGGCGACTCGAGACGAATACGATGAATATTTTCATAGAATCCGCACAGATATCCTTGTGGCATGCGAGGAAGCAGCACTAAAAAGGAGGAAGAAAAGGAGCAGGAAAAGGAGGTTTGCATTGGATTTCTAGAACACATGACGAGCTGAGAGAGAAAGAAAGTGAGAAAAAAAGGAAGAGAGAAACGAGTCGGAGAAATTCCATAGAAAGGAGGGAAAATTTGTAGAAAACGAGAAGAAAGAGAGAGAGAATGGAAGTCAACAGGAAGAGTTCTGGCGTTAGGAAGGAAGTTGGAATTTGATATGGTGAAGAGTTGGATGGGCGAGAGAAGCTCTCTTGGTATGGGGAGAGAGAGAGAGAGCAGTTGGTGTAGGAAGTGGTGCGGAAGGAGGAGGTTGCAAAGTGGGCGTGGGGTACTTAATTTGCCACCGATTCACACGCCCCCTCGCCACTCGACCATCTGCCTTTGCTGCCACAAAGAAGTCAACTCAGATCGCCACCGATCGTAATTCCTTCCTTGTCTCCTTCTGCTTCTACTTCTTCACTTTTTTCTATTCCTTTTGCACTTATTTTTCGTTCCTTTACTACTTCTTCTCGACTCCTTCACTCCTTTTCTCCTCCTTCTCCACTCCATCTTCACTCTTTCCTCACTCCTACTTCAATCCTTCCTTCGCCTCCTTGTTATTAATTCTTTCTCCCTTTCTTCTTCCCTCATACTACCATCCTTCTCCACTCCTTCTTCACTCTTTCTCCACTTCATTCTCCTTCGCGACCCACATTATTTCGTCCTCCTCGTCCTGAGCTTTCCTAGGGGTTCCCGCAGCTTCGTTTCCGTCCATCAACCGAAACTTTAGCATCGGGGTTTTGTAACTCCTTCAAGCGAGCAAGGAAAAGAGCCAAAAAGGAGTAAGAAATGGGTGAAAAGATGTAAAAAGAGACCAAAAAATAAAGGAAAAGGCAGTAAATAAAAGCAGTAAGAAAAGAGCAAAAAGTGAAAAATTGGAGCTCAAAATAGAATAATATGAGCACAAATGAAATAAAATGAGGAAAAATAGTTGAAAAAGAAAAATATAGAAAAGAAGAAAAAAATATAAAAAAAAGTAAAAGAAGGAACGAAAAATGTAGAAAAGGAGTAAAAGAAGGAGCGAATAACACGAGCCAGAGGAGAGAAAATAATGTTAGAATTTTTCATGTTCCTTTTTTAACTTTATTGTTGTCATTTTTGTTGTTGTTGTATTTTTTGTTGTAGTTGTTTTTTTTTTCTTATTTTTGTTGTCAAGAAACGCTCTAATTTTTCTTGCTTGTTATCTCGCCGAAGCTGGCCAACTTCACATTGTTGGCTTGAATCTTATTCGTTCCCTTGTTGTTGTTGTTCTTGTTATTTTTTCTGCAAGTTGCTACTTATTCTTGTTGTTGTTGTTGCCCTTGCTGCACCTCACACTGCATGAAATGCAAGAAATCGTATTAAGGAGCAAAAATAGGAGCAGCTGAGCTTCGGATTAGTCGCCGGACAATGGAGTGACGAGTGTGGGAATTTTTTGTATGCCAGAAGCCTCAAGAGACGAAGGGATTTTTTCACTCTCTCTCTCTCTCTCTCAATCTCTTTTTCTTCTCCAAATTGTTGGACAGCGTGAGAGAGAGAGAGGGAAAGAGAGGGAGAGAGATGGAGATAATGTGGAAAATTTTCCCTTGGCTTTGTACTCCTTGAGATATTTTTATTCGCTTCCTTCACGATCTTGTCTTCAGTTTTTGTCAACTTCTTTCGATGTCTCTCTCTCTTTCTCTCTTCGAGTTTCTCTCTTTGTTTCACGGTTATCGTCGGAATTTTTTTTGGGTCCTGTTATTTTTGTGACAACAATGTTTGGAGTTTGTTGTTGTTGTTCAGTTGCGGTTGTAGTTCATATAAAAGAATAGAAGGGACGATGTTGGAAACCAACACAAAGGCATTCTTCAGTTGCCGAAGGCTTTCAAACCGCTAAGCTTTGACAACAACAAAAAAAAAAGAAAAATAAAAAAAACAGCAACAACAATGAAAACAACATCAAAAATAGTAAATATAATAACTAAAGAAATAATTTAAAAAAAAAACAGTTTTAAAACTCTTCTCACATTCTCATTTCACTCTTGAAGGATTTGGCGACGACTTTTGTTTTTGATTGCAATTAAATTGAGGAAAATGGGGAGAGAAAGAGAGAGAGAGAGAGAAAGAGAGAGATAGAGATAGAGGGAGAAGGAGAGAGCTAGATAAATAGAGCTGGAGGTGGAGAAATAATGGAAGAGACCTAGAGAGAGAATGATAGATAGAAAGTGTGAGTGGAAAGAGGTTTCATCGGTAGTTGATTTATTTCATGAACTCCACCCAAGTTTCCCCTTGACCCCTCTCCACTCAACTCACGACTACTCTTGACCACATTTCAACCACCCCTCGACCATCTTTCGATCATCCTTCGACCACCCTTCGTCGCTCCCTCGAGCCACCCTCGATCCACCATCAAAAACCTTTTCGATCACCACCTTTCGTCAACAGGTTAGTGTTAATTTCTCGCCTTTCCTTTCAATGTTTTTGCCACATTCTACACCTTTTTATGCACCTATTTCTCCTCCTCTATTTCTTCTTCTCCCTCCTCCACCTCTTTCTCCACCTTTTTTCCACCTTTT
The DNA here is from genome assembly GCA_017309665.1 of Coelopa frigida. Lineage (NCBI taxonomy): Eukaryota > Metazoa > Arthropoda > Insecta > Diptera > Coelopidae > Coelopa > Coelopa frigida. The sequence goes on along the minus strand of CM029565.1, from coordinate 5,056,261 downwards.
TTCCTCCTCTTTTTCCTCCTCTTTCTCCACCTCTTTCTCCACCTCTTTGTCCTCCTCTTTTTCCTCCTGTCTTACTGTCTGTCATCGTTCAAAACGACACCAGAAGCACTTGCATGCCAACATGTCCAGGTCCTTGACCATGTCCTGATCGTTGTTGCAGTCGTCTGAATCCGCCCCAACTTCGTCGCCTGCTTCTTCTACACCTCATCGTCCTCGTTTTCCTCCTTATTCTCCTCCTCATCCTCCTCTCCTCATCATTCTCGTTTTCTACTTCGTCCATCTCCTCCCTCTCCAATTGTTGGGGTTTTCGTCACGCGTCGTCTCGTTTCACGCCAAATCACGCAATGAGCCGCGAACCGCACGCACACAGAGACAGACAGCAAACTCATAGCCTTACACCAAACTCACACACACACACACCAAGCACACTCACACCCACATACTCTCAAAGCCACACATTCACATCACACACAAGTACACAATGCACTTCTTCTCTCTGCTCCTCATTCCTGCATGCCACGCCCTTTCCGCCAGCCCCCTCCCCCCCAGAGAGGCGCGTGCGGCGATGCAATTACAACAACATTAATGCTCATGTTTAATGCTTTTTTTGTACATACACACATATTTTTAAAATTTTTATTTTTGTCGGCGATTTTTGTATTTTTTTTTGTATTTATTGTTGTTTATGTTGTTGTTGTTTCTGCTACTGTTTGTCTTGGATTCTGGTTGTTCGCTCTTATTGTTGTTGTTTTTAATGTTAATGGTGGAATTATTATTGTTGTTTTGTGTTGTTGAAATTGTTGATGTTGTTGTTGTTGCTGTTATTTTTCTTTGCATTCACTGCTTGTTGTTTCTGTCGTACAGTTTCTGTTGTTTTTCTTGTTGTTGTTGTTGCTACTGTTGTTATTTCTTTCCGTTTCACTTCCGGGTTCTCATGCTAAAGCATCATACATATTTTTACAAACACATACATATACACATATAAACGTCATCATAACCGACATTAGAGGAACAACAAAAATAACAATAACAACAACAATAAAACAATAAAAACAAGTATCAAGCACTATACAACAACAATAAAACAATAAAAACAAGTACAAAGCACCAAACAACAAAAACATTGTATTTTAACAAGAACAACAATGTTGTGTTCTAACAACAACAATTTGAATAATAATAACAACAAAATAAAAATGAGTAAAACAACAACAAAAATAAAACTGAGTACAAGAACAACAATAACAATTGCAGCTGTGGACAAATGATGTCGAATTCCAAGTACAACTGTTTTTTTCTCTCTCTCTCTCTCTCTCTCTCTACCTCCTCCTTCTTCTTTTACTTCTTCACCTTCTTCCTCTTCTTCTTCTCTTTCTTTTTTTTCCCTCCTCATCCTGCTAATTTTTGCGAATTTATCGCGTTGCCAACGTTCGCGTTGCCATCCACAACTCGTCGACTTAATGAGTTTTCGTGCTGCAATTAGAAGGGGTTGAGGGCGGTTGATGGAGGTTGAGGTCGGTTGAGGGAGGTTTCAGAAGGGGGGGGGTCAGGGCGTCGAATGCGTGCATGGCGAAAAATAATTGTCGAGGCGCGCCCTGCCACGCCCCTTTAAAGACAAGTGGGCAACAGAAGGCGAAGGAGGCGAAAGACGAAGGAGGAAAGAAGAAAATATCTTTGAGGTTTTCTTGGTTTAGAAGGCGTCTGGTTTAGAAGGGCTGAAGGGAATGTGAGAGGCAGATGTCAACCGGTAGAAGAAAAAGAGAAGGATGGATAGAAAGAAGGACAGAAAGATAAAAGAAGAGAGTTATAGAATAACATATAGAACGAAGAAGAAAGATGTAAAATTAAAGGTTCATAAAAGTAGAGAGAAATTCGATGGATGAAATATGATTATTAGATTAAGTATAAGGAAGGGTATAAAGAACATCGAAAGTGGAGATAAATGTGTGTATTATATGGATGTATGTAGCAACTGACAGACAGACAAATATGTCGAACAACAGACAAACTTGCCGAATGACAGACAAACCGAAAGACAGAAGTCAGACAAGAAGAAAGAAATTCACATCAATAGACATATACGAATACTACATAGATAGATGGATAGACAGATGTTTAGAGGGAGTCATTCAGAGAGTTTGAGCATCGAAATCGATGTCAAATAAACAGAAAAGTTGACTGAATGATAGACAAAAAGACAGGCCGACAGACAGATGAACTGTCGAATATAGACAGAGGGAAACGAGAAAAAGGGCAAGAGAGAGAGAGAGAGAGAGATTGAGAGAGTGTAAGAAGAAGAATGAAAAAGAGAGGAGGGGGATGAGGGAGAGAAGAGAGTATATAAAACTGAAAGAGAGAATGGAAGAGAGGGATAGAGAGAATGGTCGTCATCTGGGGAGGATGCTGAAATTAGTAATTAAATAAAATTCGTCTGTCCTTCATTAGGGTTTTCAAATTAGACATCTCACACACTCTATCTCTCTCTCTATATCTCGATCCCTCTTTTTCCACCTCTCTATCTCCCTCTAATATAATACATCACTGACACGCAATCGCAACTGTCAATCGCAAGCTGTCATCAATCGTTTTTGTTGTGGTTTTCAAATGGTCTTCATGTTGTTATTAGAATTCTTGTTTTTGTTAATATTGTTGTTGTTATTATAAGTTTTGTTTTATTTGTTAATTTTGTTGTTGTTCTTTTTGTTGTTGTTATTTTTGTTGTTCTTTTTGTTGTTGTTATTGTTGTTATTATTGTTTATGTCTGTCACTCTCTGTAATTCGTCGTTCATCCTTTGTTTAACAACTAATTTATGTTCATTTTGGGGATTTTAACAACACACTTGTTGTTCTTGTTGATGTTATCGTTGTTGTTGATGTCATCGTTGTTGTTGTTATTGTCACTGTTTATTTGTGTTCATGGTAATTTTAACAAAATAAACACACGCACACCGCCATCATCCAATGCAAATGTCCTCAATTTTCAAATCAAATTAAGCTAATGAAATTAAAGCTCTCTCTGTTTTTGTTGTTATGCTGGTCGTTTTATCGTATGCGATCTTTTTCTTATTCATCTTCTTGACCTCTTCATTATGTATATCCCCATTTTCTATACGTCGTTTATAAAAGTTTTTTTAATTTTTAATTTTTTTTGTTTTATTCTATTTTATTTTAATTTCATCTTTTGAAAGCCTAATTTTTAATATACTATCAGAAAAACAAAAAATAAAATAAAATAAAGAGAGAACAAAACAGAGAAGAGGAGAGAGAAACGATTGAGAGGAACAAAAATAATAGGATATGATTCAATTATTTCATTTCGTATTTCTCTTTTATTTCTCTATTTCATTCAATTATTTTGCTCCTCCCTTATCGTGCTCTTTCATCTTGATGCAGATGATGTTTGTAATTGTAGTTTTTGTTGTTGTCATAGTTGTTGATGTTTTTGTTGTTGTCACAGTTGTTGTTGCTGTCTCAGAACGCTGGTCAATCAACACTTCAATGGCCCTCAAACCCTAATGATCTCGTTAATGATCGTGTTAATCGCAGTCTGTGATCGCAGCGGGGACGGTGGTGGAATCGAGGAATGGGGTTCGGAGTCAGAGATGTGGACGGGGATCGAGATAGAAATCGTATCGAGATCTAGCTGTGGGTCGGGAGTCTTCGAAAAAATCGAGCTTCAGTTCAGAAAAACAAATAGGATCGAAGAGGTCTGATGTTCTTGATAGAGATCCAAATCGATTGGGATCATTCGAAGGGAACCGCAGACCTCAATTCGTGATCGCTGAATCCCGGTGATGATGATGACGATGGTGATGATAATTATGTCATGAGAATGATAATGAAGTGTTAATGAAGATCTTTCCGTTGATCGCTAATTGCAGTCGATTCGTTTGCATGCGATTCTCAGATCCGGTCAGATGTCATTATCTTTTTATGACTAATTCACGGGTGCCAGACGAGAGCATCCGGGCTCATTCAGGACGTAAGGAAGGGGCAGGGGGCAGATAAACAGGGAGAAGGAGAAATAGAATGAGAGAAAGAGAGATGGAGAAAGAGAAATAACCATGGGTCGCGGGCTGACCGCAATGGGGCGACAATTAGAAGAGTCATAAAAACAAGGAAGAAATGATGGTGTGATGGAGAAATATGGGGTTCGTTCAGAAGAGAGTGCGGGCTGGAGGAATGAAGATGAGTTATAGGGAGAGAGAGAGAGATGAAGAGAGAGAGAGAGAGAAATTAAGAGAGAGAGAGAAAAAAAGAAAGATATATAAAGAAAGAGATGAATATATAGAGACGACTTTGGTATTTCTTTCGCAAGCAACAAAAGATCGATCGACCGGTAGATCACGAAGAATCCGGTGCATGGTTCAAGTTGTTTATAGATTGACCTCGAAAGAAGCTTCAGCAAAGACAAATACGGATTCCAACAACCACAATAAAAACAACAACTACTACTATATTTCCAACAACAACAACGATATTTTCAACAACTTGTAGTTGTAGTCGACATTTTCAACAAAAACAAATAGACACACATTTAGAAGAAAAACAAAACAACTGCATCCGACTCCATTAACTTCATCGATCAGTGACGATCTCGCGGTACTCGCACTCAATAAGAAAAAAACGAAAAACGAAAAAAAATTAAAAATAATATAAATAAAAAACTAAACTCACCGTTCGGTAAACAAAACAACACTGGCTGCCGCCTTTTGGAGAATTCTCGGAATGGTAATTTTCCAAAAACCAAAAAAAAAACAAAAACAACAACAATAACAACGACAACGGTAGCAATACAACAACAACTTGGTTTCGTAAAATCGAGGAGAACAAAGAAAAAAAATAAAAATCTGGCAATTCTTTCTTTTTTATGGGTCAGAAGGCAACACTTGCAATAGCAACAAAAACAACATGAATTACAAGAAGATGAACATAAACAACAACAACAACAAGTACAACCACTATGTATTAATGAGTATGTTTTTGTTGTTGTTGTTGTACGCCTACTAGCGTTCTCCTTGTTGTTGTTGTTGTTGTTGTTGTTGTTGTACAATTGTAGTTTAAAATAAGCATCCGAAATAAAGTTCACTGAGCTTGAACCGCCAGCAGCAGCTGGATCGGATCGGACAGAGAAACGGACAGACAGACATACGGACAAATAGTTGGTGCCTCCTTCCTTTTTTTGTGGAGGTGTAGAAGAGAACAACAACTGGAACCACAACAACAACAATGACAACAATGACAACAACAACAACAACAACAACAATGACTACTATTCCGAAGCCTGCGAATAAAACAGATGCCGTTAAGAGATGAAAAATCGATGCGCCGCCGGAGGCGAAGAAGGAGAATCAATGGAGAAGGAGATGGAGAAGCAGAAAGACAGAGGAGGAGATGAGGAAGAAGAAGAGGAGAAGAAGAAGAAGAGGAGAAGAAGAAGAAGAAGAGGAGAAGAAGAAGAAGAAGAGGAGGAGAAGAAGAAGAAGAGGAGGAGAAGAAGAAGAAGAGGGGGAGAAGGAGAAGGAGAAGAGGAAGAACAAGAAGAGGTGTGCAAATATGATGCAGGAGCGGCTGCAGCCACTCGTCGTGACCACTCGGGGCGAAGTCTTAAACTTGGCGCTTGCCACTTGGGGATCCTCCTCCAACTGTAATTGTTATTCTTGTTGAAATTTCTTTTTGATTTTCAGTTATTTTACATTTTTATTTTTTTTTCGATTTTTTTTTTTTTTTTCGATTTTTAGTTCTTTTTACATTTTTATTGTTTGAGATTTTTAGTTGTTTTTACATTTTTATTTTTACTTTTTTTCGATTTTAAGTTGTTGCAAATTTTATCCATTGTTTTATGTTTCCTTTTTTCGGGTGTGGAAATGGAAATTAAAATTTATTTTCCCGTAATTTTCCATCTCCTCGGTTGGCAGAAGGTGGAAATTATTTTTATTATTGCAAATTTATTTTCGGCTTTTATTGATTTGTGAGGAAGAAGATGTTCATGGTGTTTATGGAATTATTGTTGTTATGGTCTTTCAAATTTTATTCATTTTTGAATTGAAAAGTTTTTGGAGGAATAAAGGTTAAAAAACCTTAAATTATATGAATTGAAAAATAAAAATTAAAAGAGGTACAAATATAAATAAAGGAAAAATATTTAAGAATACAAATTTTTAGAAAATATTTGAAAATCATGGAAATTAAAAAAAATGAAGTGAAGTGAAAAAATAAGAAATTTTCGAAAGTAATACAAAATATTTGAAAATTAAATATTATAAAACATAAAATATTTGAAGAAATATTTTAAAATAAAAAAAAATATTAAAATAATACAAAATTTGTAAGTACGGAAAAAAATTGAAAATCAAGTCTATGAAAATAATAAAAAAAATATTTGAATAAATCATGTAAAATAAAAAAAAATTGAGAACAAAATTATTATATTAAAAAGTAAAATATTAAAAAAATAAAAAAAATATCAAAATTAAAATATTAAAAATTGTAAAAAAATCACGATATTCTTAAAAAATATTAAAAACTACGAAAAGTTTAAACTCAATAATTTAAAAAATTTTAAATTTAATAATAATAATTATTGAAAAAAATAATAATATCGATAACCTTAAAATATCCAACAATAAAACATAAATACAATAATTAAAACATTTTATAAAAATATCATCAAAATAAAAAAGTAAAATGATCAATGATATTCCATAATTTTAGACATTCCTAAAACTCCACAATATCCCTAAAATGTCAAGTTCTTCAAATGCTGAAAGCATTCGAGCATTCGTGGAAAATCCTCCTCCCACGCCTCCGCGAATTGCAAAGTGGCCTATTTTTATTTCGATCCCTTGTTTCAGGGATCAACGAAATCCTGCTCCCGAAGGACGTCTGAGAGTCGGATGAGGAGGGGGAGATACTTGTTGATGATTTTCGGCATTTATTTCCTTCGTCGATTTCGTCACAGGAAATTTCCATTTCCTTCTGTTAAGTCTGCAATTCACTAAAATCCACCGTTCACCACCCACAGCCCACATCAAACTCACGCCGACATCGAACTCAAAACACAACACGCAACCTCCGAACTTCAAACATCGAACCTCACGAGCGGTCGAATCGAACTCGTCTTCATTCCGAACTTGGTCGTCTGTTGTCACGACTCTCGCCCTCTGTCTCATTCCCTCTTTCCATGACTCTCTCTCTCTCTCTCTCTCTCTCACCCTCTCTGTTTTGATTCCCTCTCGTCGTGTGCTGGGGAGAGAAAAATGAACTCGCACATGGCTGATCAGCTGTTTTTTGTTTATGCTTGACTCGGTTCAGTTTCAACTCCTTCCTTTCTTCTCTTCCTTTCACTATTCTATACTCGTCTACCAATCTCCACGGGAATCTCTCCACTCTCTTCATGAAGGCTTTCGCATGATTTTCTTTCTATCCAATGATTTTTTTTCTATTCAACAATTTCTTTCCATCCAATGATTTCTTCTCACCTCGTCCACACTTCCAATTAGCTACTCTCATTCTTTTGTATCAACTTTGCTTCATTTACTTCTGTCTCTCTCGTTCTCCTTCTCTCTGTCGTGCTCCTTTTGCATACTCATTTTCGTCGCTTATCATTTCGCTTCATTTCACTCGGTGCCAGACTCAGCTGCAAATTGTTTCACTTCGACGAAGATGTCGATGTCGAAGATGTTGATGTTGTTGGCGACGAAGATGTCGATGTCTCTCCCGATGTCTCTCTCGATGTCTATGTCTATGTCGATGTTGTTGTCGTTGTTGCTGTCGATGTTGTTGTCGTTGTTGCTGTCGATGTTGCTGTCGTTGTTTCTGTCGTTGTTTCTGTCGTTGTCTCTGTCCTTGTTTCTGTCGCTGTCTTTGCCTTCTCTTCCATCGACAACATCGTTTTGCAACTTCCTCTTATCTTCCTCTCATCTTCCTCTCATCTTCCTCTCCACCTCCCTCTCATCTTCCTCTCATCTTCCTCTCACCTTCTTCTTACATTCCTCTCTACCTTCTTCATTCGCTTCATCGTCATCACCTCAGTCTGTGGCTCGTTTTGTTTCAATCTCGTTTCCCCCTTTCTCTCCCCAGTGAAGTCTTCATAGAAGACCTCGATTCTGTCGCATCAACAGCTTCACCTTCGATTTGTAACATCGTCGACACCTTGTTTTCTTCGACGTCGTCACCTCGTCTTCATCGTCGTCACCTCGATTCCATCTCCATAACCTCGTCTCCATCGTTGACTTCGTTTCTGTATCCATCGTTGTCGTCTCTTCTGTCTCCTTCATTATCATCATCATCATAATGACTATTATCATCGTAATAACCATCATTATCACCTCTATCGACGTCTCCACCACCGTCGTAAAATGCTTCGCACATCGTTGCCCTCGATTTCCGCGATTTTCTTTGCGATTTTTCCACCTTCTTCCGTCCGCCGGCTCCTCCTGGCGAAAATCGAAGTGAGGAGAATGAGTCGAAAGTGTTTCAAACAAATCTCTCGCTCTGGTTTGAATCGACCTCAACAGGTTCTTTGGATTCCTAAATTTTTTTGTGGAGTTCTCGATGAAAATCCAAACCTTCTGATCTCAGTCGACCTTGATCGGTGACCTCGATTTTCAAGTTTAGTTTCGCACAAAAAAATGTTAGCTCAAATGATAAACTACAAACAATATTTGACAACATTTGGTAAATAACAAACGAACTTGTGTAAACCTACTAATTTTGTAAATCAAACTAAGTCAACAGCATTCGTAAGTAAACAATTTTTGTAAACCAACAGATTTTGTCAGCACTGTAAATCAAAACATTTTGAAAATCAATAAAATTTTGTAAACCAATATGTTTTGTAAACCAACAAAGTTTAGTTAATCAAGCAAAATTATCTCTAAACTGATCTCCGTAGATTCCACTACGGCAAGAAATAGTCAACAAAAAAGTTTATTTGTAGTTAGTTGAAAAAAAAATTTATTGTTTTGTTAAAAAAATCGACAAAATTAGAGAAAAATGAGAGACTAAAGATTACAAAAAAAAAAAGGGAGAATAATCGAAAAGTTATTTTCTTATGGTTCCAGGTGGAAACCACTCGAAATAACATTGAAATGATCTGCCAAATCGCTCCATCCAACTGGCTGAAGATTTGATATCAATTGCTAGAAAATTATTGTCTTCAGTATTATCTGCATTCTTTAGATAGTTGAGGAATTTGTGGCGCCAAAGAACAAATAGATAGGAATGAAAATGAATCACAAAGAACTATTAAAAGATCAACGGTAACATAAAGAGAGAGAGAAACAGAGAGAAAATATACTCGAGAGAGAGAGAGAGATTCAGAGGGAAAATATCAACTCCATTAGAACGATGAGAAAATATCGTTGGGTGGAGGGAAAAACTCTCCACGCGATGAACGAAAAACCGGCCGCCGACGATGGCGACCAAATGAACGGCGAACCAACGGATGAACTCCGTGCAACCGCACGCATCTGTCGGATACAGATACATGTGGAGGCAGCGGTTGCGACGACAACGATGACGACAACAACCCCAACGACGACGACGCCGACAATCGACGACGCCGCTGTCGACAACAAGCGCTGACGCTGAGTTCAGTTTGCCGCGAACCCTGACTGCGACCAGACCTGGGCCTGACGCCATGACCCATCCCGATCCGTGATCCGTGCGATACCGTCGTCAGTTAATCGAAGGGATACGTGAGCCGCAAAGATACGCCACCGCGAGAGATACGTTTGAGGCCGGCCGCGTCCGGAGTTGTTTACTTTTATTTTCTTTATTATTATTTCGGTTCGTTCTCTAATTGATTTACTTAAAACTCGACGTCCGAATCGCGCTCGAAGTTTCGAGATAGTTGTTATCTGCGGGTTATTGACAACCGCCGCCCCTTCCTCGCCCACCACCCCCCCCCCCCTTTCGATGGGTAAACAAGGGTTAACAAGAGGTGCAACGATAAGAATTTAATAACAAATATTTTCGAAGATCGTCGCAGTGAAGATGTGTAAATAAATGAAAATTTGAGGTGAAATTCAAAAATTTCAAAGGGTTGAAAGATATCGAAAAATCATAAATGAAAAATAATATAAACAAGTAAAAAATTAATAGTGAATTTTTAAAAGTGATTGAAATAATTTAAATCTCATATATAATATTTTATAAATATTCATAAGGAAAAAACAAGAAATAAAAAAATTCAACATTTTACCAAATTTAGAGACAAATGTAAAAATTGAAAAATTGAATTGAAATTGAAAAATTCATAAGATTTAATATTAAAACATTTGTTAAGAATAAATTCATGACATATAAAAAATTATAATTAAGAAGAATTTATTAAAAATAAAATAAGAAAATACTTATGATTATTTTATATAAAAAAATTAATATTCATAATTTCATAACTCCTCCAAAATATCCGCGAAAATCCTGCGAAACATCCAGAGAATAGAATTTTATTAGTCGTTGGCTCGTGTGTTGTTTTTAATTGGCGCTGATCCCCAGGACTCGAGCATCATCCACGAGCAAACATCGACGACATCCCGCTGTTGTCGTTTCACTCACCACCGGGAGGTCCTTGAGAGCTCCCTCAGAGCCATTGTCTTCGCGCAGTCCTTTGTGCTCCTTGTCGCTCTCTAAGCCAACGAGAGGACGAAGGAGACGGAAAGGAAGAAACGTACAAGTAGGAGAGGAAGAAGAAGAGCATTGAGTAAAAGAAGAGGAGCAGAAGTGGTTGGAGTAAAATAATAAGTGGAAGCTCGTGAAATCCATAACAAGGATTAACAATGGATTACCTGGCATTACGGAAGGACATCGCTTAAGTGGTGGGCTCTGGGCACGACCGGGTCTTTGATGGAATCCATCACCACGCCCACCTCCACCTCCGCCCCCTTCCACATCACTCGTCCTGGTGAGTTTTTTTGCTTTTTCTTTTCTTTGGATTTCTTACAAATTTCGCATTTTCCTTGATTTTTTTTTATTTTTCTTAAAACAATTTTTTTTTCTTTCCCCAAAAATTGATTCCACATTTCGATGTTTTTCACAAGTTGTGGCTCGAGGCTTTTTCCTCTGTCTGTCTGTCTGTCTGTCCGTCGGTCTGTCCGAGAGAAAAACTTATAATTTCCTTTCTCTTTCATGTGCATGGATTTTGCTCCCGAAAGTTCTCTTTCCATGAGAAGTCCTCCTCAGGGGCATTTATGAATGTGTGTGTTTGTATGTGTGTGTTTGTTGAAAGGATATTCTGTTTGCCTTCGAAACATAATTCGCTCGCATGCATTGTCAAAGTTTTGCTTCTCTCCTTTCCTCCGTTCCTCTTCATTTCTGCTCCTTTCCGTTTCTCTTCATTTCTGCTCCTTTCCGCTCTTCTTCTCTCTTTTCCGGTCCTTTCCGCTCCGTTTCGCTCGCTTTCGGCTCCGCTCCTGCCTTGGCTTTCTTCCTTATTTTGTTGACAAACATTTCGAACTCAATTTTAATATGAAATGAGCGCTCGAACTAGCGACGGACCTCCTCCAGGCTCACGTATGACAAAGACTCCTCTTCCTCTTTATCATACTCTTCTTTTACCTTCTCCTTATCCTCCTCCTCTGTTACTCCTCTTTATCCTCCTCCTCTTTTGCCCACCTCCACCCCATTGTCCTTTCACCCCACCTCCTGCGATCCTGGTCGTCCTTTTGTGTTGCGGTTTCCTCCTTAAATTATTCATCGACTGCGAGCGACAGAAGTCATCGGCTTCGGTTTTGCTCAGCTTCGACGCGCCTCGAACGCATTCTGAAGGACGACAACGACGAGAACGACACACGTCAGGACCTCTCGGTAGGGGACAAGGAGCTTAAGGATTCGGGGGCTGGGGCTCGTCCTCCTCATTGTTAGAGGAGCTTCTTCATGTTGGGGTTTCCTTGTGTGCTTGGGGTGATGTGTGGTTTGCTGCCATGACCTTCTCTCTTGTCTTGTGTCTTTCATGACGATTTCTTCGAGGAGAACTATTCAAAAGGACTATGGGAAATATATCAATAGACTATGGGGAAATATTTCTATTGATATTGAAAATAAATTTATTTATATTCTGTTATTGTCATTGAAGCAGAAATAGTCTTATGAATTTATTATACTAAATTATTTAATTTATTTAAATTTAAGGAAAAAATATTGATAAATTTCATGATTTAATAACAAGAACATGAATCTGAATCAGAGAATAATTACTAGAAATTTAGAGTAATTTTCTACAAATTCCCAGTATTAAATATTTAATTCAAAATCTCATCAAATTAAATATTTTATTTTATCTTTACTAAAAAATAAATAATAATAAACATCCAGATTTCTGCTATTAGTTTGAATTTCTTCTGAACCAATTCAGAAGATTCATTTCAGATCTAAAGGATCCACGTCTCCCATTAGTCATGAAATTCTCTAATCTCGTTAGTCTTCCAAAAACTCTTCTTCCACTCGAACTCTCCATTTGGGGGAGCTGCTTGAGAAAGAGTGTCAGAGAGAGAGAGTGTCAAAGAGAGAGTGAAATAGATAAAGAGAATGAGAGAGAGAGAGAAAGGGAAGGGGAAAGAGAGAGAGAGAAAGGGAAAGAGATAACTTTGGAAAGAAGATCCTTCAGACGCCGGAAGGAGATCCTGTAGGAAAAACAAATCCGCCTCCGACGAAAAGTCGTGAACTAAACACATTTCCATAATTGCAGCCAACCTCGCACTATTTTGACTATTTCATTTCAAGGATTCGGCACCTGAGGAATGGTGAGGAAGAGTGGAAAAGGGAATGAGGAAGAGAGAAAGAGTGCAAGGGGGAAAAGTCACAGAAATGCATGATTAATATTCATGAGCACTTGGAGGCGACTGAAGAGGAAACATTTAAGGAAATTAGCGCCGACGGAGAGGCTGAAAGGGAAACAAAGGGAGGGATAGAGAGAGAGAGAGAGAGAGAGAAAGGTGGAGGAGGATGAGATAGGGAGACTAGAGGGGGATGAGATAGGGATTCAGAGAGAGAGTGAGTGAGGGAGACAGACAGAGTGATGGTTAGAGGATGGAGAACCTTTTAAAGATGATTAAGAATTGATATGACGAGAAAACGTGGGAGGGGAATGAAATAAATCATGAGGAAAACAAAAGGTAAGAAGAAGAGTTGAAGGAGGTGGAGCGAGGGAAGAGCGAGAAAAAAGTGAGATGAAACAATGCGAGAAAGAGTGAGAAAAGAAATAAAAGAGTAGAGGGAATACAAAAGGTGAAGAACTTCTGAGGAATTTTCCATTTCCATATCAAGAAAATTTCCGGAATATTTTTTCCACTCCGGGAATTTTTCTCAAAACACCAATGTTCTTTCAAAATAACGAATTATAACGAATTCCGAATAAAGTGAATTCATAAAAAAAAGTGATTCCTAAAAAAAAGTGATTCCGAAAAAAGTGAATTCCTGAAAAGTGATATACAAGAGAATTACGAAAAAAGTGTTGATGTGAAAAAGCGAATTATATTAAAAAAGCGACATCTCCTTGAAAGGAAGAGGTAGGAAGGAATCGCAATTGAGAGGGTTCAGTGAACCCGATCCATTATGCTTCTTCTTCGACCTCTTCGGGCCCTTCTTCCTCCTCATCAGACCATTCTTCTTCTGCTTCTTCTCTGTCCCTTCTTCCACTTCTTCGGTCCCTTCTGGGCGTGCGTTTCTGGCGCTTCTCGCACATGTTCTCCGACCGAGCCGGGAATTTTAACAACTCTGCGATAAGTTGTCTCCCTCCCTCCCCCTCCTTTGCTTTTTTTCTTTTCAGTGTCCCCCTCTCACGATCTTTCCCTCTCTCACTCCTCCTCTCTCTGTTCAACTCGTGTCCAGTCCTCGCGGGCAATTGCGTCAATTCAATTACACGCTTCGCTCTGATTTCAACTTCGTCGCCGATTCCATCTTCGTCTCTCAATCGAACGAGAGACGACGACGTCCTCGACTTCGACTTCGGCTTCAACTCCAGCTTCGCTTTCGTTTCCAACTTCGGTTTCGTTACCGATTTCGAGCTTCGTCTGCGACTTCGTGTTCGTCCGATTACGATTTCAAAGTTCGTCTCTGACTTCGAGGTTCGTCTTTGAGATTCGTTTTCCAGCTTCGCCTTCAATTTCAGATTCGACTTCGTCTCCAGCTTCGTTTCTGTCTCAAACATCGTCTTCGTCTCAAACTTCGTTTTCGACCTCGTCTTCGTTTCATCCCTCTTCTTCCCCCTCTCTCTCCTTCGCCATCGCACAACCTCCTTCTCTCTCTCCCTTCCTCTTCCTTGGTCACTACCCCCCTCTCTCTCTCTCTCTCTCTCTGTGGGCCTCTGATTGCCGACCAGTGCTGCCAGACTAATTGATTGCCTGCTAATTTATGTGATGCACGTTTAGCAGCGTTCGTCGTGGCTGGCCGCGAATTCCACGCGGATCGCGAACGATTTCATATCCCTCTCTCTCTCACAGCTCCGGGGCCTACAACTTTTCACTCTTATCTTCCCTTTTATTCTCACTCCCCTTCCACCCTGTATCTCTCTCTCCTTCTCCCACCCTCATCACTGGATCTTTTCATCGGTGACCATTGAAGGTCCGACTGTCGACCCCTTCATTTCATTCTCTTCCATCGCCCTCTTCCATCCTCACGATCGTCATTAACGTAATGTAGAGCGGGGGAGTGAAGATGACGAGGGGTGGGGCGGGGGGCAGATCTCAATAAATGGAGCTTCAATGCTTACTGTTGTTGTTGGCATTGTTTTCGCTGATGCTGTTGATGTTGCTGCCCTGGTTGGTGATTGCTGTAATTTAGGGATTTTGCAATTTATTTTAAGCCGCTTCATCTTCGTCCCTTTCTCCCCTTCCTCCCTCTTCACCTCCCCCTCCTCCCTCCACCTTCTCGATCCATCCCACCGGAGGCTCCTGAACACGATTTTTGGCGATGACAAAACAATGGGAATTCCCTGAAATCCTGAAACGATAAGTTCAGGTTTGGTTTTGCTTGTTCTTCTTGTCGTTGTCGTTGTTGTTGTTGTTCTTGTTGTCCAGGGTCGACTTGTTGTTGTTGTTGTAAAGGTCCTCCTGTTGTTTTTTGGCTCTTGGTGTCATCGAATAACAGGAACCTCAATTTAAAGTCTTCCAAAATGTCTTCAGGTAGATTGGGGTATAATGAAAAGGAGAAAGAAGATGAACGAGGAAGAAAGAAGAGATTTCGTTGGTCGAAGTTTTAATTTCATAAGAAGCTTAAAGACTTGAAATGGCTTGAACTGAAAGCCAGACTCCTGCGATGCTTGCAGAAGCTCTTCAATGTTTTCACAACATCATACAAGGTCTTCCCTCCCTTTATCTCTCTTATTCTCTATCTCTGTCTCTCTCTTTCTCTCTTTCACCTCCTGTCTCCGTCACCCTCGCTCTTTTCACCTCACTTCCCGGGGTCGAAATCTCGTCGTCTCCCCCTCGTCAACGATCATGGGTTGATTCGTTTGTTGCCAAAATTCAAGTGCCCGCAGGCAGCAGACAACAGACAGACACAACAACAATTACAAAAAAAAAAACAACAAAACTAACTACAACAACAACAACAACAACAACAAATTAAACAACAAATTAAACAACAAATCGAACAACAACAAATACAATATAGGAAAACAAGTATCTCAAAGCAAGTACACTACAATAATAACAACAACAACAACAAATTTACGTAGTTGCCAATTTAATGAAATTTTAAGGTATTTTTTTTGCTTCTTTCATATGTTGTTGTTTCATATTTGTTGTTATTTGATAGTTGTTGTTGTTTCAAATTTGTTGTTATTTCAAAATTGTTGTTGTTATTTCTAAGTTACTTGTTGTAATTTTTTTTAGTTGTTTTTTTTCTTGTTTCTTTTTTGTTTCAGTATTGTTTTTCTTGTTAGATGTTTTGATTAAGGGAAGCTTGAAAAACATATCAGAGATGGGAGAGGGAGAAATTTTTGAGCTTCTCTCTCTCTCTCTTAGAGTTGCCAACAAATTCGGTGGAAAACAAAGACCATCACCAGCTCGAGAGGAGCAAAGGACGAGCTTTAGTTTCGATTACTTTTGAGCAGCAATCGAGATCGAGGAAATAAACGAAAAAATCAGTAATGAAACAACAATAAAAACGACGAAAATTTTCACAGAAACAACAACAAGAGAAATTGTAACAGAAACAACAACAAGAGCAATTGTAACAGGAACAACAATAAAAAGACAATTGTGACAAGGACAAAAAACAACAACGTAAACAACAAATTTAACAATAACAACTACTGGTATTTCCGAAACAATAAGAAACATTTCAACGACCACAACAAGAATTGCAGTCCTTCATCTCCTGTCCATCATCATCTCAGGGACGAAAAAGTGCAGCCAGTAACGAGTGCGAGGGAAGGGTGGAGGAAAGGAAAGGAAAGAGTGAGGAGGAGGAGTAATTCCAGGGAAAAAGTCCAAGGAGAAATTTTAGGTAGAAATTTCCGAGAGAAATTTCTGAGAGAAATCCAGGAAGATCCAGAGAGAAAACCAGTGGTGAATCAGCTCCAGGAATCAGAATCAGCTGCCGTGGAAATTGATTAAGGAATGAACGGAGTTTTCCTGCGAAACGGAGTCGGAAATTGAAATATTTTCTCTTCAGTCCTTCAACGCTCTCCTTCAACTGCTTTGGTGTCCTTCAATTTCGCCGCCTCCTTCAATTCCTCCGCTTTCCTTCAATTTTTGTTCCAAGAGGAATCTTTCAATTGTGATTCGTTTCCTTATTTTTACTCTTTTCGTTCTAATTTTTTTCTCTCTCTCTTTATTTTTCTCTTCTCACTCACTTTTCACGAGTCCTCGTCCAGTCCTCGTCCTTCACCAGAAATCTTCTTCATCTTCCTGTGTCCACGATTTCTACGTCTCTCTCTCTCTCTCTCATCATGATTTCTCTGTCATTTTGTCTTTTGCCTCCTTCTTCACACCTTTTTCCGACAACTTTTTCCTATCTTCACCATTGAATTTGAATCTGTCTCTGTTTTTTTTCTCCCTCTCCCTCTTTATTCTCTCTGTCTTTTTCATCTCTCTGTCTTTTTCATCTCTCTGTCTCTTTCATCTCTCTATCTCTTTCTTCTCTTCGACCGATTGAAGTCTCAATCGATTGAAGCAAAAGTTTCGCTGTCGTCGATGTCAATTGACGGACGGACGAAATCTGATCAATCTTTTGGAAGAACAAAAAAAAAACAATAACAAAATCTAATCACAATTGGTGCAACAAATAATACCTACAACAACAACACCTACAACAAAATAAAATAAAATATGCAAAGAACGAATTTTTTGGTATGAAATGTTGCATTTGAAAACTCGAATAAAAACATCAAGAGGCAAATATGACAAAACAACAACAAGATACAACAATGACAACAATGATAGATAACAACAACAAGAACAACAATGACAAAACAAACAACAACAAAACAAAAACTGGAACCAACAATCACAACAATAACAATCACAAAAACAACAACGAACAAAAAACAAATCTCAAAACTCTCTTTCTCGTTTTGCGATTTGTCTAAAACTTTTCCGAAAAACTTCTTCCGTTTATTCTTCTTCTTCAACTCTATCGTCTTGTTTTCATCTCTTTCTTCTGCTCCATGAATTTTTCATCAAATCAAATTTTCAGTTGAAAAAGTGAGGAACAACAAAAACAATTGAGAGGAATGTGAGGGGGAGAGATAGAGAGAGATATAGTGTGAAGAAGTATTTTTGTAACTTTTCGTTCGTTTTTGTTTCTCGCGACTCCGGCGACAAACAAAGTGTCAAAATTCACTCCCGGGTTACGCCCCGAATGTGAACCGTGGGCATCATCGTGGTCTCCGCCCACTCCACGCCCCTTTCACTCACACATCACAACAACAACAACAAGGGCTCATCGAAAACTTTCGGACTTTGATCTCATCTGCCATCTGAAACACTATCGCACAGTGGGACAAATAGTGAAGGGTTTTATTTGATCACCACACAAATCTCAGTTTAGCATAATTTTACGCAATTTTCAAAGTCATGTCAAGTTATTTGAATGATGGATAAATATTGAATGAACATGAGACAAACATGTTGAAGTAACTGGGACAGACATGAGGACGGACATGAGGACAAACATGAGGACGGACATTCACGGACATCAGTGAACAAATATTGGACAATCATCGGACAAACATGAGACAATCATCGGACAAACATAAAACAATCATCGGACAAATATGAGACAATCAACAGTTAAACATGAGACAATAATCGGTTAAATATGCACAAATGTTGTAAGACAAACAAGCGACAATCGTTGGACAGACATTCGGCAATCGTCGGACAGACATGCGACAATCTCCAGACAAACATGAACCAACATCAGACAAATTTGTAAACGATCACTGGACAGACACAAGGTTCATCTTCGTGAAAGATGATCTTCATGAGATGATTGTTGGAAACAAAATGTTGTGATATAATCATGAAATATGAATTGCGTTCAAGTTTTGTAGTTCGTCAAGGTCCATGAGTTCATTTGTTGATGTCTATGTTCATGATTTCATGATTGAGTTAATGTTTTCATGTCTGAGATCATTATGTTATGTCTCAGTTGTCTCAGTTCATTATTTTATGTCTGATTCCATTATTTTATGTACGATTTCGTTATTAGTTTTCCTCACCAAATCAGTCTCCTTATCTTTCCATCACAAACTCTCCCCACCATTCCAGAACTCCATCCGTAGGTTCCCCTATCTCCATGAAAGGTCCTCATAAACTTCACGACCTCCAGATTTTCCTCTGTCGAATATTTCCAATCTCAGATTTCCTCAATAAACACCGAAACCCAAAAGAAAACTCCACTTAAAAATTACAATTTACGATTTGTTCGATAGCGGAAATTTATTTCATCGATACGACTAATTTTTATGCTCGCTCGTAACTTACAACACAATCATTGTAATCATCGTTCGAAGGCAACAGTAGCTAATTAGTAGTAGTTTTACTACTTTTTTATGTGAAGCGATTCATTTTTTCCTACAACAACAAAAAAAAAATGAAACATAACAAACAGAAATAAGGAAGAACAATCAAGAATACAAAATAGAAGAAACAACAGGAATAAAAAAAATATCATCCATGTAGAAAAAACAAATATCAACATGAAGAAAATAAATATCAACATCACATAAAAGAAAGAC
This sequence comes from Coelopa frigida, assembly GCA_017309665.1. Lineage (NCBI taxonomy): Eukaryota > Metazoa > Arthropoda > Insecta > Diptera > Coelopidae > Coelopa > Coelopa frigida. Next base: position 5,037,072 of record CM029565.1, on the reverse strand, counting down.
TTTAAATAAATTTCAAGCATAAAGAAAATGAATAAAAAAAAACAAGAAATAAAAATAAAAACCATAAATTGAAAAGAAAAATTGAAAAATGAAAACGATAAAGAAAAATGATTATGACAGAATAACAAATAAAAAGCAAGAATAAAAATTAAAAGGAATGAACAAAATATGAAAGGGAATGATCAAAAAAATAAAAAACTAAGCATAAAATATGTGATAAGAGAATTTATGAAAATTATAATAAGAACAAGAGTTATTAGAAATTCCACTGACGACTCGTGACGAGGTCCTCGAAGGTGACTGATATGCCTCGAACCCCAACGACCCGAGCTCTGAAGGTCTACACCTCCAACATGGTCAATAAAAATGCCGTAAAACGGTTCGTCGTGGGGAGGGAGAGAGAACGAAAAATGATGGGAGAGAGAAGGAAGAACATGAGAGAGAGAAATAGGCAGGGGGGTTCCCCCAGACCCTGCCTCGTGCTGCACGCCAGCCACAATAAATAAACATGTGCCTCCGTCTGACTATCGCCCCATTCCTGATTCTTCAACTCACCATCTGTGTTTTCGTCTGTCTCACTATCAGTATCACTCTCTCTCTCTCTTTCTCCCTCCCACTCTCTCTCTCTCTTTCCATACAACCATCCGTCTCGCTATCCTGCTCTTAATGCTTCCTGGTTTCCTTTCGGTCTGCAGTAATTTATCTGCCGTTCCCTCATGATCATCATCATCACCGTGTTTTATTTATGTTTCTTTTGCCCTCGCGCTTGTTCTTCCTCCCCTTCCCATGATTTCCCTTGTCTTCTTTGCCTCCTCCTTCACCTCCTCCTCCTCCTTCATCGTCACGTGCTTCGGTTTCGTCGCTTCCTTCGTTTGTTTCTGTTGTATTTTTTCTTTTGTGTTCGCGTGTCAATCACTTCGTCAAAATCACAACAAAAGTCAAATTTGTCGGAAATTAGTTGTATTAAAATAACAACCAACACACACACATACACAGATAGAATACCTTCCTTGTTACAACAGCAACAAGGAGAGATGGAATAAGGAAGAAAAGAGAAATGAAATAAGGAAGAAAGAGAAGGAAAAACAACTTGTGGCGCAAAGTCTGCGTCTGACGGTTGATTAATTTTCACGGCGAGATTTAATTGGGGAAGCATAGGAAGAAGGAAGGAGAAGCAGAGAGAGGAAAAAGAACTCAGAATAACAGACTATCTATGGTAAGGATGGACAGACAGACAAAGTAATTAAATTTGCCCCGAAATAAATTTTTCCATAAACATCCTGGAAGATAACTTCTAATTTAAGAGATTCACCAAAAAAATCAATAAATACAGAGAGATTGGAATATGATATTATGGATATGATAAAAATATTCTACAGAATCACAAGAAACGAAAACATAAATAAAATAGGAATATGAAAGAAAAATAACACTGAGAAATAATATTGATAATATTGAAAAATAATACTAAATAATGATACCAAAAATTATAATCGAAGAAAGAAGGGAGAAGAAGAAGGGAATAATTAATGATATAATCGACTAATAGATTACATAAAATATAGATTACGAAAATATAATTGAAAGACGTTGTCAGAGAAACGAATAGTTATCGACTCAAATAGATATTCTCAATCTCAATAGATTCTATTCTCAATCAATAGATATGGTTTTTATTAATAGAATCTCACCTCGTGGTTGCCCCGCAGACATTTGATGAATTATCTCAAAATTCCTCCCCATCTGGTCACCTCAAATGGTTTCAAACTAATGCTGAGTTTGCAAAAAAATGACAGCGGCTTTAATTTTAACAATAAATCTCTAAGCTGCACCATTAACTCTCGCTTGTAGAAATGCCAACAAAAAAAGAAACTTAAAAAAACATCATACCAAAAATAAAAAAAAGAAAACCATCATGACAATTACGCGAATAATAACCACAAAAACAACGCCAACTGCTGTACTAAGAAAATGCCAACAAGAGCAACAACAATAACAACAACTGCTGCAAATGTTCCACTTCGTCCAATCGTCAAAAGTTGCTGGCGTTGCAAGTAAAATCAGTGGTTTCCAGTTACGACCGAGCGGCAGCAACAATGAAAACCAGCAACAAAAAACAACAACGAAAAAAAACTAACTCTTGCAACAACAAGAATTTCAACTCATACAACAACAATACTAACTCTAGCAACAACAAGTACTCAAAACTCTAGCAACAAATGCATAGGGAGGAGAACAAAAATTAAAAATAAAAACTCCACACTAATAAAAACTGAACCCAGGAGTGGAAAAGGAACGAAAGGAAGAGGGAATGAGAGAGAGAGAGAGAGAGAGTGAAATAGAAGGAGCGAGTGTGGAAGAAGAGATGGGTAAATGAGAGAGAAGATAGGTTGAAAGAGATGGAGGATGAGTTGAGAAACCACCCAGAAACTGAGATCAAAAACTCGCAACACGAGACGATGAAGCAACATTTCCACACGTGTGATTTGTTTACCAGCGGCAACGGCAGCCACAGCGGCCACGGTGGCAACAAAAATAATAACAATTCCAACAACAACAACAATTTTAAACAACAACAATTTAAAACAACAACAATAACCTAAAAAATCAAGCAGTGCAATAACAAGAAACTATGCAACAACAACAACCTATGCCACAACAACAACCTATGCAACAACAACAACCTATGAAGCAACATCAACCTATGAATCCACATCAACTCATGAAACAACAACGAAAACCCATGAAAAAACAACAATCAGAGCAACAGTCATCGTAAACAACAATGTGAGACAGATAGAGAATTAGTTGGTGAGGGGTTGTAGGAGGTGTGGAGGGGATGAAGTGGGTGGTGAGGGTATGGAGGGGATGAAGGGGGTGGTAAGGGGGCGGGGTTGATCTGGCCCACTCCTTGGGAATACGAAAATAATTAGCAATAGTTGACGAGCGCACCAAATCGACGGAAACAATAAAAGCGAAAAGGAACAAAAAAAAAAAACAAATGAAACAATAAAACTAAATAAAAGGATGAAAGAAAAAAACTCCACAGACAGACCGAAGTCCAGGAACGGAAATCTTCTGGGAATCTTCTCCAGTAACGGAAAGGGAAATTTTCTTTCTCTCTCTCATGCCATCTTTCGTTCTCTGTCGCACACAGTTTTATTGCTTCCGAGCTCCTCTGTTCTTCCTCTGTTCGCTCATCCTCTTTTCGCTCATCCTCTTGTCCCTCATCCACTTTTCACTCTGCCGATGTTTTCTATTCTTCCATTCCATCTTCTTCTCTTCTTCTCCATCTTCTTCACTCTTCCTCTTCGCTCCTCTCTACTCTCCCTCCACTGACCCGATTCCATTCTCCACGACACCGCAGGGAATCCGAATCAAACCTTGCCCGAGTTTCCATCCACTACTAAATTGCGCAGCAAATCTTTCCGCCTCCGATTCTATTCCCTCGATACTGTCCATCGTTTCCATTTTCTCAATACTATTCCTGCAACTGTTTCGTGCTTGTCTTCGTCCTTGTCATCCTTCATCCTTGTCTTCCTCGTTGTCCTTCTCGTCTCCACCAGGGAGTGAAATCCATCACTTGGTCCAAGTGGACGCCTCGCTTCCATCACTTTGGATCGACGACTGCATCTTGCATGGTGTTTGTTTGCCTCATTTGTCAGCTGTGAATGGGATCCCTGCGTCGTCATATCATCGGCCTCATTATCTGATCCCTAACGACATCCCCTCGAAGGTCCACGGTATCATGACGAAAGAGAGAAGCTGGAGCGATAAAGAGAGTGAGAAGGAAACAACTACAGTGGTTGGGTTGTAAGTTTTCGCTCAGGGTCGTTTGAGATTTATCGTCTCGTCGACTAATACTTTGATGGATTAGCGTAATCAGATTTGCGATGGACGATGATTCGATGGGGGGAGAGGAAAAGAAGGAGAGAGGAAGGGGAGAGGAAGGGGTGAGGAAAGAAAGAGAGTAAGGAAAGAGATGAATGAAGGGAAGAGGAAGTAAGAAAAGACGAGAAAGTTGGACAGAAGTTAGTAAGAAGAAAAGTGGTGACAAAAAGGAAAGATTGTTTCAAAATTAGAGATAAAGTTCTTCTTGTCTTCTGTCTTCCTGTCTTTTTTTTATCCCAATCGTAAATGAGTGGTATTTCAGAATGAGAAATAATGTGGAAGGAGTGAAAACTTTCTCCACCTGTGAAACACCTGGTCACTCATTTTGAGTCCTATTTCTTCTCTTCCTCCCCTTCATTTTTCCTCCTTTTCTTCATCTCCTCTCTTTCTAGACAACCAGCAATTTAGAATCTTCTGATCTGATCCGCTTCGAACTTTAAACCAAATGGATGATGATTAAAATTCAGCTGATTTCATTTCGCGATGCACGATGGGAGAACGGACGGACGGATGGATGGAGAGATATTCAGACAGACGGACAGATATGCGGACAGACAGACGGCTGGACGGATGGATGGATAGACAAGAGGCCGATGGTCGATCAGTTGAGAATGCGAGCAAAGATCGAGATCGGGCAAAGTCAAGTCGAGTCAATTATAGAGCATGATGCAACAACAACAACAACAACAACTACTACCACAACAACAACAATTACAAAAACAACAATCTCGTGTATTAAGAACAATTACAAAAACAACAACAATCTTGAGTATTAAGATCAATTACAATAACAACATCAAAAGTATTGAGAAAAATTACAAAAAAAAAAACCCATTGAGAATATTGAGAGCAATTACAAAAACAAAAGCAGCAACGATAACAACAATATCAATTACAACAACAACAATATCAATTACAACAACAACAACAACAATTTCAATTACAACAATAACAACTATATCAATTACAACAACAAGGAGTTAAATTAATTGCATACCATGCGGGAAAGAAAACCACACGTTTCTCCATGCAACACTGTTTACAACGCAATGCGAAAATGATTCAAAAAAGAGAGAAAAACATGAGGAAACAATAACAACAACAACAATAAAATACAAGAGGAATACAAGAACAACGATAAAACTCAGGAAATACAAGAACAACAATAAAACACAAGCATTACAATAACAACAATAAAACTCAGGAAATACAAGAACAACACTGGACACACAAACATAAAATTGAAATAAAAAAAATAACAACAGGAAAGATCAGAAAATAAAAATCAGGCCGAAAACTACTTTAAATGTTTATTTAGCGAGCTGGAAGGAAGGAAAAAGAAGGGAAACACTGCCTCATGGATTTCATGGACTGATGATTGGTGGACGGGTGGAGAGGGGTAGAGTGAAGGAGACAGAGGGTGGAGTGAAGGAGGCAGAGGCCCAAGTTGGAGGTGGAGAACACGAGTCAGTCAGTGGTGCATGAGTTCGACAATGAATCGGAGTCTCTAAAATAAATTAACGAGAGGATGGAAAAGGCAATGAAGGGGGTGGCGAAGAGTAAAAAATGAGGAGAAAAGCAGGAACATAAAAGCAGATCGAGGAAAAATGCAACACTTTACCTTCAATGGGAGAGATTAAAGAAACACTAAGATCAAAAAGTAACGAAGACCGATCGAGGAATTCGAAGCCCTTGATTGAGGAGGCGAAAGATTCCACACGAAGATAATTCGCATATGACGAAGCGGAGTGGAAAAGAAAAATTAGTGAAGAAGATGAGGAAGAGAAGAAGGTGAGGAAGAGAAGGAGATGATGAAGAAAAGAAGGTGAGAAAGATATAAAGAAAATAAGAAGGACATAAAGAGTATGAAGGGAGCAGAAACAAAAAATAATCTCATCGACCGGAACAGAAGTCCATTAAAAGACTCCCACAGCGAGCAGAAGAATAAAAGGCAACACTGTCCGTCAACAAGAGAAAAGGTGGGGGGAAGAGCTAGAGGAAGAAGAAGAAGAGAAGAGGGCAGAAGTTGTGCTGGAAAAATTTCCCTTTTAACAGAAGCCATCGCTTTGAAGTTTCTTTTCCGATTTTTTTTTTGTTCGTGCTCAAAAATCGGCAGGAAAAATCTCGGAGAGATAAATATTGTACTTGGAATGAATCACAATTTCGGAGCATATGTGGAATTTTGTTGTTATGGTGTTCTACAAGATAGTGCTGTTGTAAATGTTATTTCTCAAGTTGTGTTTGGCAATGATGTTCTTTAAGATGTTGTTGCATATGATGTTCTTTAAGATGTTATGGCCAATGATGTTCTCTAAATTGTTGTTGCTAATAATGTTCTTCAAGTTGTTCCAAATGTTGTACTATAAGATGTTGTTCCAAATGATGTTCTTCAATTTGTTGTTGATAATGATGTTTCTCAAATTGTTGTTGGTTCTTGTGATGTTCTTCAATTTTTTTTTTGCCAATGATGCTTATGTTTCTCTTATTATTATTATTGTTGTTTTATTCTCCATTGCAGATGTTTAAATTATTTCGTTTGAATTCTTTTCTCTTTTTTGTCTTTTTCTGTTCTTATTTTTATTTATTTTTTTTCGTTATTTTTTTCCACTCGTTATTTGTTGTTGAAGTTATTAATATTGTTGTTGTTGTTGTATAGGCATCTAGGAAAAGTCCGTGATGCCCACGGGGAAAAAATTCCACTTTTTCGAACAGTGCTGCTTTTTTGTTTTTGGAGTTTTTGCTCAATTTGAGGGAATCTCCTTCTGCGGAACGTGGAAAATTAAAGGAACCGAAGTGGACCAGAGGGGTGGGGGAAGAAGAGGGTGCCAAAGAGGAGAGGAGGAAGTGGATGAGGAGGTGGTGAAAATGTCGGCATTTCCGGGAAGTCTCTTCGCATATTGGGAAGCATTTGAGGAGTTTTTGAGAGAGGTCACAATTAGCCTTGAGCCTTTTTGGGATAATTTTCTTAAGCCCGAAAAACCTTTAAAATAAATCTAACAAAAATGATTTGAACTTAAACTTTTTCCATATTTTTGTTTTCAATTGAATTTTAATTTTTTATTATAAAATTAAAGCTTCGAACCTAAAAAAAAAATTTAAATTTTCATAAAAAATGTTGATTTTTTTTAAATTCAATTTTCAATTATTATTAGTACTAAAATTTATTTAGAATTAGTTTTTCGCCTATATATATATTATTTCACCTTAAATTTCGAAATTCCATTAAAAATGCTAATTTTAAACTTTGTTGGGATTCAAATTTTCATGGACCATTGATCCTTCCTTGATTTAAGGAACGACGTTTTCTATGAAAATGCAAATGAAACCGTATCTCCTTCTTCAGATTTTTCCCCAGCTCCAAATTCGACATCTCTGACTGACACCTTGTGTTGTTTCTCACCCAAAACTCTTTCACCGCCCACTTCACCTTCATCCCCTCGTTCACCTGCCAATTCTCCCCCGCCTTCTCACACCAAAACTCAACCCTTTTCTTTACTTCACGCGACAGAGAAAACAAAAAAGAAAGCAAATGGAAAGCGATGATGAGGATGAGAAGTGAAAAGAAGCAGCGAGAAAACAAAAAGAACTGAAAAAGTAAAAGGAGAAAGAAAAACACTTTTCTTAAACTTCAACTTCGAGGTGCATATTTAATTATTTTAACCAACTTTACACACACATACATAGATGTAAACCCCAGCTGGGAGCACAACCACAGAAACACGTGGGTCCTGAAAGAAGGAAAGTAGCAACAACAGTAGCTAACAACAACAATAACGACAACCCTCGGCGGATCTCGACTCGGTCTCAAGTGGCAGCAGCTCGAGTTCTGCAGCCAAGGGGCGACTGCGACGACGACGTCGGCGTCAACGTCGACAGCGCAGGATGTCGTGACAAGTGAAGGTGGGTCAGCATACGCTCAAGTGTCCTTGTTGTTATTGTTGTAGTTGTTGTTCTTGCTGTTGTTGTCATGTTGTTGTTCTTGTTGTTGTTGTTCTTGTTGTTGTTGTTCTTGTTGCAACTGTTGGTCCTTGTTAGTGATGACTTTGTTGTTAATGTTACAGTTGTTGGTATTGTTTCATTGGTTTTTCTTACTGCAGTTGTTGTTATTGTTGAAATTTTTGTTGTTGAAGTCTCCCCCTCACTCGCACTCACTCTCCCATGTCAAATTTAACAGTTCAAAATACAAAATGTGACAAACAATCCACAGGATACGTGCTAGAAGAGAACTCAAGTTGAAACCAACCAGAGCGAGTGAGATAGCAACTGAATGATGGGTAGATGGAAGGATGAAGAGAGACAGAGTGAGAGAGAGAGAGATAGATAGAGTGAAATGCCAATAGAGTGACAGGACGATGGGGTCGCGTCCTGCTGTCGCATGCTGGAAAAACTCTTCGTAATGAATGAAAAATTCCAACAACGGGAAGTCGAGAGCGAGGGTCACAGAGAGAGAGAGGTAGATAGAAAGAGAGGGTTACAGTGAGTGTGATCAAACTCATGATAGGGAGAAACCGTTGAATCCGTTGTGCAATTGAGAAGTCGGAAACTAGGAGTTAATTAGCACAAATAGTCGAGAAAATTAAATTAAGTACATTTCTCAAATGATGAGAAAAATATCAGAAAATACTAAGTTGATTCAACGGTAATGGGAGGAGTAATGAGAATTACTAATTAAAAGATTATGCATAGCAGATCAAGGTTCTGTAGAATAACAAAAAATTTAGAAATATCTTTCGGTATTTGAAAGAAGATGAAGAAGGACTAATCAAGGTTAATACCAGAGAAAAAGGACAGAAAGAGATATGACGAAGACTTCCGGAGAAATCGAGATGAACCTCAGATAGCGACCCATGTTGAATTCTCTGAGCGTCAAAAGGTTCATCATCATGAACAACTCAAGGACCAAAACCCAAAAGTAATTTTCTGTGTTAAGAATTGACTTAAATTAAATTGAATTAAATTAAATTGCGACAAATGCGAGGTCCCAGTTCTGAAAGTATGTTTGTATGTATAGTAAATGGAAGATGACTTCACTTCACTTCGACGGGGACCCCAATTAAAGGCGACGACATGAACATGGCATCTGCGGTTAAGAGGGTACCAAAGGGCTCATATATGAGTTCGTTGTTCTTGTTGCTGCTGTAGTTGCGGGAAGACTGTAATAAATCGTGGCTTATGAGGAGTGAGGGAGGTTGAGAGGGAAAGGAGAGTGGAAGGAGGTGGAAAGAGGGGGAAGGAGGATGAGAAAAGAAAGAAGTTGGAGGAGAAAAAGAGGAAGACGAAGACCCTCCGGAGGCTCAGATGAACCATGAAGTGTGAATTGCTTCTCGACGCTGAGCGATGACAAATTGTAAATTTATTAACACTTGGCAAAGGGTCACCACAGAAAGATAGAGAGGGAGAGAAAGATTCGAAGAGTAAGAGAGAATGAGAAAGTCATTGTGAGTGGGAGTAAAAGAGAGAGAGAGACAGAACTTATAGTGGTACAAAAAGCAAACCTCATGTTTAATTTAATCATTTCTCTCGCTCAAACATTTGCCCACGATCGATGCTTCACTTCCTTTGGCTTCTCCTTCGAGGTCTGTCGATTCTGTCGACAAATGACGACAAACGACGGAACGCAAATTAAAATGCCTCCCAGCAATTTGACTGCGCCTCGGTGTCGTCGAGTTTGTTGACTCGAGCGCGCCTCCAACGCGGAGACTTGGGTGAAGGAAAGAGATGAACGAGGGACGTCGGGTCCATTCATGAAGTCGTCGCCTGGTGATGATGCGGGGGATGACGGAGAGAAAATCATGAAGGATGATGGAAGGTGAAGGCAAAGGAGAACGAGTTGCGGCTCATTTGGAATTTATGGGACCATCCCTCATTTGCCTCGCACGGCGGCGCAAACACAAACACCACGAGCTGTCGTCAGCTCCCGACCACGGCAGCCGACAAACTTCACCTCGTTGTCCTTCTCCTCTTCGTCCACCTCTTCATCCTTCCCTTCGTTAACCTCATCAACACCTCGTCACCAGAGCCAGACGCCTCCTGGTCAGAACAACGTGTGGCGAACTTGAGGCGTGAAGCAGATTCTGGTCTGGCGCAGATTGAGGGAGGAATAAATGACGAAAGCGAATGAATGAAGGACGAAAGCGAACGAACGAAGATTGTGGATATGGCGCGAAGGAAGGAAACGTTTAAGTGAATGAATTTAACGAAGGATGCAGTGAAACAATGACGTCTTTTATTGCGTGTGGCAACGAAGGATGAGGGATAGGAAAGGGAGTGAAAGGGGAAACAACTGAGAGAAAAATAAATGGAAAGAAGAGGGAAAGAATGGTGAAGAAGAGAGGAAGGAGGAGACGTAGTAGATGAGTAGTGGAGCAAAAAACAAATCCTCGTTGGAGGGCAAGAATCAAAGAAATTCAGTGTTTTAAGAGTGAGAAAGCGTTAGAGCTCGGAAATTTCAGCATTCAAATGAGGATCGTGGGAGCTGAAGTTGAGTAGAATTTCTATGAAAGCGACTCAAGTGTGAAATGAGTACTTGAGTGATTATTTGAGAATTTTGCAATAATCTTGTATTGATTTCTAGTGAAAAAATTGCACGATTTTTGTCATTCAGAATATTCGCATTGAATTTGAGAAACATTGAAGATTTTTGAAGATTATAATATTTTTATAATTATTTATTATTTCTATTGTTTTTTCGAACTTTTTTCCATTATAGTAATTTTAGTATTTTTTGAAATATTTTTTTTCGACTTATTTTTCATAATAAAGTTTTATGGCATTTTACTATAAAAAAAACCTGCAACAACAATAACTACAGGTACAACAACATCCGTTATCTCTCCCGAAAAGCTCTCTTAATACCGTTCTCCCCCCTTTTTTTCTTTCCGCTTCAAACTTCGACTTCCTCGATACCATTTGGAGAATTTGGGATAAACTATGATAATAATAAAAAAAATACATTAATAACAACAATAAAAACAACAACGAGGACAACAACACGTTTTCTCTCCAAACTAGTGTTGTCATCGATTTCAAAGACAACAATAAAAACAACAACAACAACAAGAAGAAGAAAATGCTTGACAAAGACAAATGATAGCTTTGTTGGCACCATTCGTCGCTTATCGTTAAAAAGTGTCTATTGAAAGTGCAACAACAATAAGAACAAATACAACTACAACTGTGATTACATAAATGTATGAAAAAAATAGGGAAAATATAAATTTACAAAAATAAAAAAAAAAAAAACATCAACAACAACAACAACATTGATGACATGGAAATTTCACACAAAGAAATTGATTTGTTCTCTGGTGGGAGTGAAAAATGATCAAAAAGGAGTGCAAAATGATCAAAAAGGAGTGAAAAATTATCAAGAAGGAGTGAAAAATAAATTCAAATGGAGTGATATACAAAGGAATGAAAAATTTACTCCCAAGGAAGTGAAAAATATATCAAAAAGGAGTGAAAAATATTTCAAAAAAGGAGTGAAAAATATTTCAAAAAGGATTGAAAAATTTACTTCAAAAGTGGTGAAAGATAAACCTAAAAGGAGAGGAAAATCACATAAATCGCTGTGGGAAGCGAGGAAAAATTCCGACATAAAAAGCCTTCTAACGCCTGGGTGGTCCTGTCTGTGAAGCCCGAGGGTTCCCGCGGATCTCCACTTGCAATAACAAAAACAAAACAAAAACAACAACAATCATGACGACAGCAACGCTGAAGGAACAGAATCGAAGAAGGGAACGAAATGGATTCAAGCGGATAGGAATGGAACGTAAGAAGACACTTAAAAAGCAATTAATAAACATCATGCGAACGCAGTGGGAGGGAGACAACGAAAGAGGGAGAGAGAGAGAGAGAAGGATAGAGTGAGAGACAGAGAGAGAAGGATAGAGTGAGAGACAGAGAGAGAGAATGATAGAGTGAGAGACAGAGATAGAAGTATCCCCCTTGCATTTGCAATTCAAAACCTCGCAGAAAACAGAAGAAACGGCTTCTATTTGCAACTCAATTGAAACGAATTGGTTGGCAACGCGATGACGTCTCCCTCTCTCTCTCTCCTCCTTCTTTTCCCAACCCTCGATACGAACTCGTCTTTCGTCTGGCTTCTGGCGGTTTTCGGTTTCGATCGATCCATCGATCGGCCACTGGTCTTCGCGTGGTCGATCGCGATCCACGTCTCCAGTTCATGTTATTATTGTAATGATGACGGCGTCTCTGGACGTTCGTTGACACGATCACGATCATGATCACGATAGCGTTCGCGATCTGGAATCGCACGCTCGGCCGCCTCCGATCAATCGTTGCGTCTTCGTGCGTCTCATAAATAAATTTCATCCACCTCCTTCGTCTTCGTCTCCTTGGTGATTTCTTTGGAAATTGAAACCATCGACGTCGTCGTCTGGAATCGAAAAGAAATCACAATCCGCCCATTGGAAGCACGTCCGAGTCGCATTCGAGTCAATAAATCACTCACGTAATGAGCGAAAAACAATGACACTTCTGCCCCCACACTCCTTCTCTTTCATTCCCTCAGTCTGTCTCCCTCGTTCCTTTCATCCTCAGCCGCGCTCATCGAACTAATTACGACGCCAATGAACCATCGAATGTGAGGCGAAAAGTAAGAACAAAGAGGAAACACGAACGAGAATTGAAGGCGAAGTGAAAAAAATACAGAATATGGTGTAAAAAAGGAACGAATAAGGAGTGAAACAAAACCAAAGAAGAAGAAGTTAAAAAAAGAACGATGAAGGAGTGAAAAAAAAAAACGAAGTCAAAGTGAAAAAATAACGAAGTTAAATTGAAAAAAGAGCGAAAAATCTTCCCTCGCCTCGATCTTCGATCGTCTGTCACCACCACCGGAGTCGGCGAGACAGAAAATCAAGATTAATGCTAATTGACAAGGCGAGGCGACCTGAAGCGGATCGAAACGAAACGGATGAGCGAAGTTGGGGTTGGGGGGCGGACCCAGAGAAGCCGACGAGTCGACGATCCAGCGACAGATCGTGGCGCCCCCGAACAGAGGCGACACGATCGGCGTCAAGATCGTCAGCGGATCAGGTCGGAATCGTCGACGAAATCAACGTCAAGATCGATATTCGAAATTGAGGGAAAAAATATTCACATCATCAACGAGCGCGACACGATCGCCATCGAAATCGACGTCTGATGACACGATCGCCGTCGAAATCGACGTCTGATGACACGGCCGAGGCCACCTGAGCAGAGCTGAAAGAGTCGGCAGAAAGAACAACGATGGAAGGAACAAAAAAATCAATAAAAACAGCAACAAAAACAGCTAACAACGTGCTTCTGAAGACGTGAAAGATCGCAATCGTCATCTGGATCCAGACTGAGGATCAGGAGAAGTAAAAAAAAACCGAAGGAATCATTGAGGATCGATGGATTGAAGCAGACAGCGAGAAATTTATTGATATTGATTGAAACCATAATTAACTTCGATTGGGATCATTTGGAGTAAGCCAGAGAAGGATGGAGAATGAGGGAGAAGTGATGAAGGCGAAGTGATGAAGGCGAAGTGATGAAGGCGAAGTGATGAAGAGAAAGAGAATGAAGTAAAGTGAAGTTAAGTCAAGGAGAAAAAGTGAACGTGGGCTGTGGAGATCTCACAATTTGCCAGCTTGAAGTCAAGCGGCGATCGATGAATGATCGCTGATTGATTGATTGATTGATTGATTGATTGATTCTAGCAATAGAACGAAGGAGGATGATGAAGAGGAGGATAAGGAGAATAAGGAGAAAGATGAAGAGGATGAAAAAATTGAGTCAGAAGGAGAATATTGAGTGAAGGAATTGGAGAATGAGGTTTCGTTGCCTCCCTTCTTCTGATCCCTTTAAAATCCCACCTCCTTCATCTATGAAAAATTCCATCGAAAGCCATTTGCGATTTCTCCGAACCTCATGACCGTGACTTAATCCGAGAACCAGGGCAGGCGCTAAGGGACCCCAAAAGCGAAGGGAGACGGACTTAAAAGAGCTCCATCCACCCTCCCTTCACTCTCAATCCCATCAAGGCTTAGTCGCAAGCCGGGGTGGACAAAGTGAAACATTTGACACGTGGCAGGCGGACCCGGCGGATTCACGAGAGCTTCGTGGAAATCCCACATTTGTGAATGAAAGAAGAAAAACAAAAACAAGGAAGAGAAGGATAAAAGAGGAGAAGAAAGGGGCGTGTCTGGGGCCTGAGCAAACACAACGCGAGGTGTTCGCAAACATGTTGCTCAATAATTGAAATCCTTTAAAAGAGATAAAAGGTTTCCAAGCACGACACGGCATTAGGTTTATGACGTCACCTCCCCGATCCCTTCCTCTCGCCGATCCCTCCATCCACCCGCCCCGCCAGACTAAAGTCAATTTCTCGGACTTTGTCGGTAAATCGTATGGAACTGTTTTTACAGTTGGCAACGCGAAATAATGGCTGCCTTGTAAAAGCCTAACGATGTTGTTGCCGAATTCGAGTTGATTCCTTCGTTGTTGGTGGTGGTTTTTGGTTTGTTTTATTTTTTTTTGATTCATATTATTTTTTATTTTGATTTTTTTGGTTTTTTATTTTTTGAATTTAATAACATTTTTTTGTTTTAATGTATTTTTTTATATTTGATTATTTATATTTTTCCTGATTTTTTTTATTTTTTGAATTTTTTTTGATTGTTGTTTTTGTGTCCCTTTGACTTGTATGAGTTTTGTCATCTGCGTTGGGGATTTGAAACTGGACACAGAGTTGAAGTCCTTGAAGCCTAGAACCATCCACCACCCTCTGCCCACCACCCCCAGAGCGACTCGGAGGCGTCCATTCGTCAGGATTTGTCGCGGCATCCTGTCCGAATGTCGTTAGAAAAAAATTCTACTCGGTCCGTGCGGAACTCGTAAAATTACAATTTCTCCCGTTATCGACAGCGAATTCAAATAAGAGAATGAATGAAATAGAGAAAGAGAGGGTGAAATACAGGGAAGAAAAGAGAGAGAGAGAGGGATAACGAGAGAAAGAAGGTTAAGAGAGAGACAGAAAGCCTCCCCTGTTGCCTGTCGAAGAGAATTTTGAAATTCCTCGCTCGATTGTTCTCGTGAAATTAAACGTGAAATTTGCTTTTTCCTCCATCTCTTGCCTTCTCCTCCTCTTCTTCTTCTTCATCCACCCTCGCCCAACACACACATGTCTGCCGTGGTCTCCCTCGCATCCACCTCCGGGACACGCCCCCCTCCTCCTACCCCCCGGGAACTCTTCGCATGCCAAGCCCTTCAGACCGTCAGTCAGTGAAAGTTTTGCAATAAAAAATTCATCCTGCATGTCTGGTCGATTGCTGGCCAAGGACGAGAGGTGGTGGGAGGGGGCGTGGCCGGGGGCGGATGTGGCGGGGTTAACGAGGACGTGTGTGGATCAGTGGCCGTAGTCGTGGCTGTGGTCGTCGGAGGGTTTTTAAAGCAGACGCACGAAGCGAGCGCCAGGCGGAGAAATGATTTAAATATCGTGGATTTACGTCCATGGAATCATCCGAGCCTCGTAAATCATGGCTTAAAGGGATTCTCTCAACTAAGAGGGATTCGTCAGGTCGACCGTTGAGTAAATGGAGGAATTTAGGAGAGTTTTCTCAGAAATTTCTATTCAGGAATCTTACTTTCTTATCTGGAATCTAATGAGAAATCTTGAGATCCGAAGTTTCTGGAGTTTTCTACTTCATTTCAACCATTTCTATGGGTTATAGAAATAACTCAAAGAGTTTTTTTATTTGTTTAATTTTTTATTTCATGTTTTGATTCATAAAAATATATACTTTTAGAAAATATTGGCAAACTTTTCCATTTATTAAAAGCTTCATATAAAGAAATTATTTATTTTTAATATAATATGACTTTTCATGGTAAAACATTCACTCGAATACGTCAAATTAAATCGAGAGTCAAAATAAAATTCATCACCTACTTTTTCTCTCTTCTCCTCCGTCTCCACCACCTTTTTATCACCCTGGCAATTGAATTGTCATAATTTACAATCTTCCAAATTAATTTCACCCCCCAACTCCTCGCCACCATCCTTGACAGCTCAGCCCAATCAGCCCCGGGTCTGGCTTTCTTCACCCTCAGATCGAGCTGATTTTAATCCTACTTTCTCCTCCTTCCATAAGGCTTACCATCATGGGACCCAGAGGTTTTTTTTACCCTTCTTGAGTCACGTTTTTGCGACGTCTCGCTTTCGAAAATATTCTAATTGCAAGACATGTCGTGGAGAGGAGGGTGAACGGAAGGAAGGAGAAGATGGAAGGAAGCACACATTGCACTGACAGACACCGAGGGGCGTGCGAGACGAATTTGAGAGAAGGGGGGCAACGTCGGGTGGTCTTCGTGAGGGGTCCAAGACGGGGTTGAAATGAGGGCTCAAGGCGTGGGCTGGAGACAATGGCTCAAGATGAGGATTCACGAGGCGAGGGCGAAGTGGAGCCGGAAGTAGAAAAGCTGGTGGTGGCCACGAGTTCGAGAACATGAAGCACATGGTTCAAATCCTCACACTAACCATCTCCACCTCCTTCTTCCATCATCCTTTTCAAACTTCTCCTCACCTCACTAGACACAATAAAAGTCAGTCCTGTCGCTTGTTGTGAAGCCAAGAAATGGATCGAAAAAGAACCCTCGATTTAAAATATTAGTCCTTATTTCTTGTTATTGCTATTGTTGTTAACGTCATTGTGAATGTTGTTGGTATTGCTGTTGTTGTTGATATTGTTGGTGTTTTCGTTGATATTGTTAGTGGTTTTTGTTGTTGCCTACTGACTAAGGGATTAGCATCTGGTCGATGGAAAATGCACAAAGGATCGAGGGGAGAGTTTTTGTTTATTTTTTGCATATTTCGTTTCAATCCCGTTTTCGGCGATGATGAGCGCAATAATTGCCGAAATTTCAAACTTCTCTTCCCCTCTATCCCATCTCTCTCTCTCTCTCTCTTCATTCGCCCACACAATAGTCCTGGATCCTTGGAAGCCAACCCCATGTATATGAATACTTAGAGGATTTTCGAGAATTCGGAATTCAGATTTACGCCCACGCCTCGCAAATCTGTTCGAATTTCCAGTCGCGAATGACGTCGTTCGCAAAACATTGTAATGCAAATGGGCGACGTCTGTCTGTCTGTCGACGTCGTTTGTCGGTGGTTGAAAGAGATCGGAATCTGTTGAGCCGAGGGGTGGGAGAGGTTTTTCAATTCCACTTCAATTTGCTGAGGAAATTCGCAAGGGGCGGTGTGAGTTGGATTCGGTTTCAACAAGGACGATGATAGAGTGGATCGACGGAGCTTAGAAACCATTTCAAGAGAGATTCGAGAGTGAGATTCGATGTTTCAAGAGAGATTCGAATTTCGGATTAGAACTCATTGGGAACTTTATTTCATCTAAGGATTTTATGGTGATCAGAACTCATTGGAATTGATTTTGGTTCTGAGAGTTTGATTATTTTTATATATTTTTTTATTTGTGAATTATCTAAATTACTAATTTTTATTTTCGGAATACTCTTCTTGATTTTTGAAATTTTTTTTCGATGTTTGGAATTCAGAAAGGAATTTAGCTTGTCTGAAATCGAATTTCAGTTTTATAAATTCGTTTTCGAGTTTTCTTAAATCGAATTTGAGTTTTATGAAATCGAATTAAAGTTTTCTTCTACCGAATTTTAGTTTTTTGAAATCCTATTGAAATTTAAATTAATTTTTCTGAAATAGTATTTGAGTTTTCTGAATTCGAATTGAAAGAAATAATTTTTTGTCTTCCAATTAGCTTAGTTTCGGTTTGATTTATTTTGAACCAAATGAGTGTCTGGAGTTCGTTATATTTCATATATGTATATTTCAGTCCATCTTTCTAATCCATCTTTCTCCTAATTTATTCCATTCCTCTATTTTCTATTCTATCTTTTTCTACATTTTACTATATGTTGTTCTATCTTTGTTCTATGTTTTCAGCTCTCTCAGAAAGATATTTCATTTAAATTCCTTCTCGACTTTTTTCTTGTCATTTTGTCCGATCCTCGGTCAATTTGTCAGTTGGTCCGTCCATTTCGTTGTCGACGAATCATTACCGTCGCTTATCGGGGCTGATCTTTGTCGTAATAAAGCAGATTACTTGTCTCGACACAGTGGGATGGGCAGAGAGAGAGAGAGAAAGAGAGAAATGAAACGAAAGACGGACAGACAGACAGATCAACAGACATACATATATCAGACCTGAATAGTCCGATGACAGACACATGGACAGTCAGACAGTCAGACAGACAGACGAAAATCTGATGCCCTGTGGAATGAATAATTAAAGGCTTTGTCAAGCCGAGCTTCGGTGATGAGAGCGAGTGAGAGATTGAGAGACGAAAAATCCAATGGAATCTCACGGTGATAGAGAGATAGAGAGAAGGAGAGAGATAGAGATGGAGAGAGAGAGAGAAAGGGATACAGAGATGGAGAGTGACAGAAAGAGTGGTCAAAGTGACATCGAGGAATTTCAAGAGTCTTCAATTGAAGCAGAGGAGAATTAAGGATAAAAGAGAAGAATAGCAAATCAAAGCAATGGCTTGAAGACATTTATTTCTCTCTTTTCATTCTATCCTTCTGGAAAGTGTCTGGTATGTCTTTTGATATGTCTGTCCTCTCTTTTGATATGTCTGTCCTCTCTTTTGATATGTCTGTCCTCTCTTTTGATATATCTGTCCTGTCTCTTGGCATGTCCGTCTGTCTCTTGGCATGTCTGTCTGTCTCTTGGTATGCCTGTCTGTCCCCGTAACTGTGGCTGTCTCTCTTCTTTTATCTGTCCATCTGTTTGTCGTTGATCGCCGCCTCACGGACATGAGCATGTCAGGCACTGATCGGGTTACTTACAACAATAACAATAACAACAAAACACCAAACACAACAACAAAAACACCGACGATAACAATAACAAAATGAATTATAATCCGTTGAATGCATGACACGTCAATTAGAATTTTATTTACGCAGTCGGTCGCGTTGCCAACGACATCCAAATGTGAGATCGTTATTTTTGACTCGATTGTTTACGACTTTGTTGCTGTTGTTGCTTCTGTTGCCTCATTTGTTGATGTTGTCGTCGTGTTGTTGTTGGTGTTTTCATTGTCGTTTATGATGTTTTATTGTTGATGTTGTTAATGTTACTTTTGTTATTGTTGTTGATGTTGTTATTGTTGTTGATGTTGTTATTGTTGTTGACGTTGTTTTTCTTATTATTGTTGTTGCACAGGGACATGCACGTCTGACCACGAGGCGTGGCCTCCTCCCGAGACTCACGGAGCCGTCTGGGTTCATCGCATTCCCTTCTTCTTCTTCTTCTCAATCTCAGTCTTAACTTCAGTTTCTTCGCCTTCCCCTTCGGCCTCCCCCACCCACCTCAGGGCGATCGTGACATTTGCATTTCTCGTTATCGCCGATCCACCATCGATGGCGTCGATGTCGGCGATGTCGGCATTGGTGATGGTGACAGAGGCGACGACGACGACGTTGCCGGACCCTTGCGATGACTCCCAATTAAAAGTAATAAAATACCAGAAGATGACATTTATTCGTTATGCGAGACCAGACGCCGTAAGACGTGTTGGGCATGCGCAGCACGATAATTATCATCAAGTGACCCCCACTAAACTCCATCGTCTCCTCATGCACCACCCTCCTTTACCGCCTCTTTCACTCTCTTCTTTACCTCCTCTCTCTCACAGTTTTTTGATTCCCCAATTCAAAAAGAAATTCACATAAATTTGTCTTGTTCCAAAAAGATCAACGGAAAAGAGACAAATTTAGGTAGAGCAGAGAATGAGTGGACATCAGAAGGAAAGAAGAGGAGAAAGAGGAGTGGTGAGGAGTAAGAGGGGTGAAGAGGAGAGGAGAAGACAGAAATTGACGGCCGCCGTCCGTCAGTCGGAGGACGTCTGACGTCTGCTCCACATTCGGCCGGGTGGCCCCGAGTCCGACTGGCGTCAGCGACTCGCGTCACGTTCCGACGCGCTTCGGTTGCAACGTCGTCGTCGTCTTCGATTGTTGTTGGAGGGCGCGCCGCCGCCGACGTCTGCAGGGTCGCTGATGGCGTTGCCAGTGAATGCCAGAGTCAAGAAACAAATAAACAACAGCGAAAGGGTGGAGGAGTAGGAGGAAGATGAAGCGTCTGACATGGAAGGAAAGAAAGGAAGGAAGGAAGGAAGGAAAGGAAGGAGGATGAGGATCATCGTAGGAGAATGATCAGTGTATGAGTTGGATGTGGGAGGAGTTGAAGGGGGGATCGGTTGAACAATCCCTTGGATTGATTCTGAACTGAATGAAATTCCAGACTTTGCTAGCGATTGTCTTCGATTTCATTTGGCCGGGTCGAGGGGTCGCATTGAATGAATTAAAGCAATGTGATGGGGGAGTACAAGAGCTTCTAGGGGAAGAACACTTCTCCTATAACACTTGACATGAGACAACAACATTATAATTGTAAGAACAACATTCAAGAAGCAGACAAGACCCAGACATGTCCGTGAGCTGAGGTCGAAATTGAGATCAAATGGAAAAACGAAGTTAAAATCGAAATATAGATCGAAATGAAGATCGAAAATAGGAAGAGACGGAGAAGATCCTAACAAGAAGTAAAAGAATTTAATTTAATATCGAAAGTGATTTAATTGGTAAAAAAAAATAGTTTAAACAAATGAAATTTTTATTGATCCAAGTATAATTATTAAAAAAGATCGCAAATGACATACTGAAAAATCGAGATGAAAATCGGAGAAGAAGAACTTTAAAATTTCGATAAAAAATCAATAAAAATTAATAGTTTGAATGAAGTTTTAAAATGAATTTCAATGTACAAGATAGGCGAAATTCGAAAAAATTATATTTTACATAGAATGAATTCTAAATATAAACGATCCCGAAAGCCATACATCGATTTGGCTTGGGAGCTCTGAAATTGAGTTGTCAAATAATGTTGTTTATTCGTTTTGACAAGCGAGCTGGTGGAATCAAATGGGGCGGAGGTTGATGGAGACGGAGCGGAGATGATGGAGAAGGAGAAAATGGGGAAGAGATGAAGAAGAGGTGGGCGGTGTTGTTGACGGGATGCGGTCGCGTCTGCGCAAACACAAAACAGTCCCTTCTGCATTTTAAATTCTTCTCTTTGGATTGTTGTTTCTTATGTTTATTAATTGTTGTTGTTGTAGTCTGACTGTTTGTTTGATTACTTGTCTCATTTGTTTTTGTGCCCTCAGCTTCTGACATAATGTTGACTGTTGACTAACAGAATAACGGTAAATATTGACAGTCAACCGCTGCGATCGGATCGATCAGTGGAACTTTCTAACGAGTATATTTCAACATTTTATGGATCTTTCGCCACTCACACTCTCTCCTCAATTTCCGTCTCACACGATAGTTTATCATCAATAACATCATCATCATCAGTAACATCATCATCAAGTAACATCATCATCATCATCGCGTCATCATTGTTGCAATTTTTCTCCCCTTCGTCCCACTGTGCGAAATGCAATTTCCGCAATCGGCGCGATCTCGAATTCCAAGTTTTCGAGTTAATCGACGCCTGAAAAATGCGCCCAGTCGAAGGCGGCGCCGCCCCACGAGTCTGTGGATGGCGGAGGATGTGGGAGGAGGTATCGTGATCGTGGTCAGTACCAATAACAACAACAACAATGGTCGGCTACTGTGCGAAAATGGGAGCAATAACAACAAGAACAAAAACAACTTCCAGATGCCGCTCGCTCCTCACACACAAAACGACATCAAGCGTTCGTTCATCGTTCATCGATGCTGATGGAACGAGTGGGCGTGGCAGAGGATGGGGCGTGGATCAAGTGGGCGTGGCAAAGGAAGGGGGAGAGGGGCGGCGGCAAGTGCACAGGAGGCGTGGCAGTCGGACATCGGATCCCGATGCTCGCGTTTCCATCCAATTTCGAAGATCGCCAGATGGTTTTCCAGCTCCCGGCATCCGGCTGTCGTCGAAGGCGGCACTTAATGGTAATTGCCAGCGAACAAGGTGGCAACGCTGCGCACGCAAAACCGATCATTAAAGGAGGGTGAGAGAGAGGAAAAGGAAAACAGAGCGAAGCCATAGCCAACGAAGGCGATCAGTTGGGGCGGGTTGGAAAAATCGAGATCTAGGAAGAAAGATGAAGAGAAGAAGGAGACGTGAGGTGAGAAGATGAAGAATATACGGCAACTCCTCAAACTCATACAGGATTAAGTAAGATTGAAGTTAAGAATGAAAATCCAATGGTCCAAAAGAGTCGTTGGCTATTGGCCAAAGATGAATCGAGTTTCAAGTTTGGGTCGTTTAAATTAAATCAGAAATCCTCGCTCGAATCCCTTCGCATCCTTCTCAAACTGATTCATCTTCCATCGCTGACTTCCACTTTTCCTACTACTTCACCTCCTTCTTTACTTCATTCACCACCTTCTTCACCTCCTTCTCATCCTTCTCCTTGTCTTATTCTTCTTTTTCTCTTCTCCCCTATGGCCATCGTTTTCCCTTTCCAATCAAGAAAGTGAAACTCATTTCAAATGCAACACACAGCGTTCGTCGTCCATCCAGACGTTTATGTGAAGCTTCCCTCGGTCTCTCGGTTGGACGACAACATTGTCTGCAGAACTTCATCATCATGTTTAGCAGCATCTTCATCATCTGCAGCATTTTCAGAATCAACATCAGAATCTTTAGCATCGTTATCGTTAGAATCATCATCGTCATTTAATTTACCATCGTTTTCTATTTAACATTTTAATTTATTTTATCATCGTCCTCAATTTGATCATCGTCTTCTTTCATCTTCTATTTTATAATAATTTTCTATTTATTTTATCATCATCCTCTATTTTATCATCATCCTCTATTTTATCATCATCCTCTATATTATCATCATCTTCTTTTTTTACCTTCATCATATATTTTACCATCGTCATCTATTTTTTCATCGTCTTCCATTTTATTATCGTCTTCAATCAATCTTATCATCAACTATTTCATCATCATCTTCTTTTTAATCACCATCAACTATTTTACTATCGTCTTCGTTTTATTCATCATCATCATCTATTTTATCATCCCCATCATCGTTCGTCATCCTCGTTTGTCGTTTTTCGACGTCGCTTTCGGCTTCGTTTGGTTTTGACTTTCGCTCCTTGGACCAACTTCGTCCTCGTTCTCATCCTCGTCCTTGTCTTCCTCCTCGTCGTCCTTGCATCGTCCATTAAATTCATCAGCAGCTTCCGGCGGATGGGGAAGTGACGTCGCTCAACCATCACTGATACAAGAAAGGGGAACGAGAAAGAAAAAGGCAAACGAAGGATGGACGAAGGAACACTTTAGGGTTGGGGTTGAAGTTAACTGCGACCGACCATTAAAAGCGGCCAAGTTAATCTTCCGCAGCCGACGAGAGACAGTGGGAAAGGGGGGTGACAGAGGGGAGGGGGAGACAAGAAGAAAAGAGAAAGGAAGAGCAGCTGGTCCTGGAGGAATGAGGTGAGGCGAAGTCATTAACGGCCGGCTTCGGCATTGAAAGTGATGCCACTTCCAGGTTCCCCGCTGTGTTTGACGTTGGCGGTAGGGGGTGGGTGTTGGCGTTGCCAATTCGAGTCGGTGGAGGGTTGCTAAAGACGCCAACCTGAAACATCAATCGTTGCAAACAGAAGATGAGCCAAAGATGGATGGAGGAGGTGAAACAGACAGATAGATTTTCACAAACTACGTTTTAAATGAAGGCGTCTCGGGCTCGGAAAGGATTTGGAATCTCAATTGAGCTCCTCCTTCTGAGAGTTGGATGTGGTTTGAATGAGGTTTTGACGAAAATAGAGAGATGAATGGTTGAGGGATGAGAGAAGAAAGGATGAAAGGAAGAGAGAAGAGACTAGGGAAGGAGTCTGTTGTAGAGAAAGAGGATTTCAAATCTCGAGAATCGAATGTGAGAAGTGGAATAAGAGCGAAGAGAGGAGGCGAAAACTTAAGAGAGATATGCATGAAAGTGAAATGTGTGAAAAAAATGTGAAATACGTGAAATTTTCTCCTCATTCTCCACATGTAATTTAAATTTGTTCGAATCGACGTTGAAATCGGAAATAGAGAGAAAAATAGTTTCGTCTCCCTCTCGCCTAGTTGGCAACACATGTGAATGAAGTTGCCGTCGATCGTTGACTTGACACCGTTTTTTATTTTCGCACTCAACTGAATATTTTTGTTGTTGGTTTTTTTACTGTGGCTTTGGCGGCGGCAAACAACAATTGAAAATCACCTGCAGTCATAAAAATCTATAAAAATTCAGCGCAATTTACTTGTCGATTACAGTAATAACAACAAGAACAACAAGAACAACAAGAACAACAAGAATAAAAACAACAACAACAAGAATAATAACAACAACAAATACAACTACAATTGCAATATTAGCGCAATAACAAAAGGAAAAGAAATTAGAGCAACAAAAATAGTAATAACAGCTATCACAACAATAACAACAATCATAACAACAACAACAATCATAACAACAACAACAATTATAACAAAAACTACAAGAACAACAACAAGTGTAGCATAAAACACTTAAACCGCATTGCGTTGCCAACTACTTTTGGTTCGCTCGCTTGGCGCTGATGACGACGACGACGACGACGTCGGCAACACCTTCGCGTGTCGGGAACTCAAAGAGCGCCGACAACTTTAATTACAATTGACAACATTGTTCGCAGAGCGGTGGCCACAATTGTGCCTCTCGCTCTCACAATTGTACCTCTCTCTCTCTCTCTCTCTCCAGTTCAGCAAAAGAGTCGCTGTAGTGAGTTTCAAACTGTGATTTGGCGACGTTCGTCAGGCCGCAGTTCACTTCATTTGGGGGCGGCTCCGTGCCACGCCCACCTGCGGTTGCTGCTCACGACCGCCTCCGTCGCCTTCATTAGGAACCACGCCTACTATTTCAAAACTCCTTCCGCCCTCCTCGTTGAAATCTTTTAATAAAAACCCAGCAACGACAAAGGATTTATTTCATCATCCTGTTTCATCCACTATTTCCCCCACTCGAACTCGAATTCTTCCGCACACCACGCCCCCCGCCCC
>CM029565.1:4924618-5011983 GCA_017309665.1 Coelopa frigida | reverse complement strand
TCATTTAATTTACCATCGTTTTATATTTATCTATTTTCTATTTATCATTGTAATTTATTTATCATCACCCTCAATTTGATCATCGTCTTCTATCATCTTCTATTTTATGATAATTTTCTTTTTATTTTATCATTATAATCTATTTTACCATCGTCTTCTATTTTATCATCATCCTCTATTTATCTTCATCATCTTTTTTACCTTTATCATCTATTTTATCATCGTCATCTATTTTTTCATCGTCTTCCATTTTATTATCGTCTTCAATCAATCTTATCATCAACTATTTCATCATCATCTTCTTTTTAATCACCATCAACTATTTTACTATCGTCTTCGTTTTATTCATCATCATCATCTATTTTATCATCCCCATCATCGTTCGTCATCCTCGTTTGTCGTTTTTCGACGTCGCTTTCGGCTTCGTTTGGTTTTGACTTTCGCTCCTTGGACCAACTTCGTCCTCGTTCTCATCCTCGTCCTTGTCTTCCTCCTCGTCGTCCTTGCATCGTCCATTAAATTCATCAGCAGCTTCCGGCGGATGGGGAAGTGACGTCGCTCAACCATCACTGATACAAGAAAGGGGAACGAGAAAGAAAAAGGCAAACGAAGGATGGACGAAGGAACACTTTAGGGTTGGGGTTGAAGTTAACTGCGACCGACCATTAAAAGCGGCCAAGTTAATCTTCCGCAGCCGACGAGAGACAGTGGGAAAGGGGGTGACAGAGGGGAGGGGGAGACAAGAAGAAAAGAGAAAGGAAGAGCAGCTGGTCCTGGAGGAATGAGGTGAGGCGAAGTCATTAACGGCCGGCTTCGGCATTGAAAGTGATGCCACTTCCAGGTTCCCCGCTGTGTTTGACGTTGGCGGTAGGGGGTGGGTGTTGGCGTTGCCAATTCGAGTCGGTGGAGGGTTGCTAAAGACGCCAACCTGAAACATCAATCGTTGCAAACAGAAGATGAGCCAAAGATGGATGGAGGAGGTGAAACAGACAGATAGATTTTCACAAACTACGTTTTAAATGAAGGCGTCTCGGGCTCGGAAAGGATTTGGAATCTCAATTGAGCTCCTCCTTCTGAGAGTTGGATGTGGTTTGAATGAGGTTTTGACGAAAATAGAGAGATGAATGGTTGAGGGATGAGAGAAGAAAGGATGAAAGGAAGAGAGAAGAGACTAGGGAAGGAGTCTGTTGTAGAGAAAGAGGATTTCAAATCTCGAGAATCGAATGTGAGAAGTGGAATAAGAGCGAAGAGAGGAGGCGAAAACTTAAGAGAGATATGCATGAAAGTGAAATGTGTGAAAAAAATGTGAAATACGTGAAATTTTCTCCTCATTCTCCACATGTAATTTAAATTTGTTCGAATCGACGTTGAAATCGGAAATAGAGAGAAAAATAGTTTCGTCTCCCTCTCGCCTAGTTGGCAACACATGTGAATGAAGTTGCCGTCGATCGTTGACTTGACACCGTTTTTTATTTTCGCACTCAACTGAATATTTTTGTTGTTGGTTTTTTTACTGTGGCTTTGGCGGCGGCAAACAACAATTGAAAATCACCTGCAGTCATAAAAATCTATAAAAATTCAGCGCAATTTACTTGTCGATTACAGTAATAACAACAAGAACAACAAGAACAACAAGAACAACAAGAATAAAAACAACAACAACAAGAATAATAACAACAACAAATACAACTACAATTGCAATATTAGCGCAATAACAAAAGGAAAAGAAATTAGAGCAACAAAAATAGTAATAACAGCTATCACAACAATAACAACAATCATAACAACAACAACAATCATAACAACAACAACAATTATAACAAAAACTACAAGAACAACAACAAGTGTAGCATAAAACACTTAAACCGCATTGCGTTGCCAACTACTTTTGGTTCGCTCGCTTGGCGCTGATGACGACGACGACGACGACGTCGGCAACACCTTCGCGTGTCGGGAACTCAAAGAGCGCCGACAACTTTAATTACAATTGACAACATTGTTCGCAGAGCGGTGGCCACAATTGTGCCTCTCGCTCTCACAATTGTACCTCTCTCTCTCTCTCTCTCTCTCTTGTCTCTCTCCCTCTCTTGTCTCTCTCCCTCTCTCTCCAGTTCAGCAAAAGAGTCGCTGTAGTGAGTTTCAAACTGTGATTTGGCGACGTTCGTCAGGCCGCAGTTCACTTCATTTGGGGGCGGCTCCGTGCCACGCCCACCGTCGCCTTCATTAGGAACCACGCCTACTATTTCAAAACTCCTTCCGCCCACGCGTGGTGGAGGCGTTGAAATCTTTTAATAAAAACCCAGCAACGACAAAGGATTTATTTCATCATCCTGTTTCATCCACTATTTCCCCCACTCGAACTCGAATTCTTCCGCACACCACGCCCCCCGCCCCCTTCGACACAAGTCCTTTTCATCATGCGATACCCTGCTGAGCGCGTTGCCAACTATCATTTATTTGCGTTTGTGTCTTTGGCATCTGGCATGGAATTTGCTTTACGCAAGTCCTTGTGTTAAACCACCTCATGATTCTCACCTTCATCATCAAAGTGTGGTTCAACTCTCTGCTCTCCCGTCTCTTTCACTATTCATCTTCTTTCTCCTTTCCTCTTCCTTTACTCTTCCCTCTTCCTTCTTCCATCTCTTTCCACCCCTGTTCCTTCATTTCCTTCTCCCCCTCGGGCGGGCATTTAAAACCTTTTATGACGTTCACCAGCTTTTAATAAAAATCTTTAAAAATTGCACTCAAATCCTTTTTACGTGTCAAATCATGTCGCTTTAAGGAGCCGACTACAGGAGGCATGTCGGGAACATCCTGTGGGGGGCGAGAGGGGTGAGGGGAAGAACCGTGGATTCCTTGACGAAGGATCAATATCAGGTTAGAAGATGATTTCTATAGTCGTCGCCTTAGGTTCACGAACCACACGACTGCAATCAAACGAGATCTGAGAGAATGAGGGAGAAAGAGAGAGGGATAGAATAGGTGGGCGTTGTGAGGGGGCGTGGCGTGGTTGCTCGCCGTATCGCGATAAGAATCGCAGCACGAAATTTCAATTCGAAATGAAAAATGAATCCGTTTCCAAGCATTCCGAAAGAGCTCGTGCCAGCACCGAGCGAGGAATGCAGCAGCCCCGCAGAGAAGGTGGACAGAGGTGGTGTGAAAGAGAGAAAGAGAGAGAGAGAGGTGTAGAGAGAGAGAGAGATGGAGGGAGAAGGACTAACGATGACGACTGAAGGAACGAATTGAGTGACGCGCGTCACGAACCAAACAAAACCGAAGCGAATGCAATTGCTGCGTGTCCACGATGCGAGAGTCCTGGCGATTGTCGTGGGATCAGCATTAATACTAAAACAACAACAATAATAACAACAACAATAATAAAAACAACAGTAATCACAATGACGACAACAATAACAACAATAATAAATGAGCTCCCGTGTCCTTGCACAGGTTGTTAAGGAAGCTTTTAATTTGATTGAAGCGATTCGAATGCCTTCGTGTGTGTGTGTGACTTCTGTTCTGTTCTTCTGGATTACCGAGGTCAATTGAAACCTCTTAGAGGTCAATGGAGCTACAAAAGTTAGGTTTTAAAACCTGTCGGACGATTTTTCAAAAATTCCAGATGTTTTTTTTTTACATCTCTCAAAACTTTTTATGAGCTTCCGCAGGTCTAAAAGGTTTTATACCCCTACTGAAAGTGTTTCTAATATATATTTAAATATATTAATATTTGCACCCTCTTGACATTTTCTTAAAAACCTCTTCGACATTATATAAAACGCTTTTAACAAGCTTTTCAACAAGATTCTTTTCATAATATTTCGAAAACTCCCCCGTTTCTCTTTTCTTTTACATCAATCAACGAAAAATTCCATTATTCCACATATTTCTAATTTATCATTTGAATTTTTCCAAAGTGTTTTCTCATATCTAACCTCTTCTTCTTCTTTTTCGTCTTTTTTCATTTGCAGACAACGAGAACATCGCGTATCAGTAACGAGCAAAGCCTTTTGGTATTGCCAACAATCACAACAACAACAACAAGTGGAGTGACGACACCACGTACAACACTAACAACAACAACGGCAAAAAGACACCGCTGAGATGTTGGAGCGAACGAAATCGAATCGAAGTCAAAGCCGCCGACGACCTTCGTATATGAAGGCGGCACATCGTGTGGAGGCACTGGAGGAGAAGTAAGTGAACAGAAGCATTGAGATGGGTTTGAAGGGAACTGGAAAAGTTTAATGGTTCCATCTGTGTTCAGAACTCTATAAAACTGTGAGACTGGGAACAGTATTGACGAACAGTTTTATGGCTACTAGGTTGTGTTTTCTGCTACAGATAGCGAAAGTTGTAGGAAGAATGTAGTGATTGTTGTCTTTACTAAGTTAGAGGTCGAACTCTAGACATTTTTCGAGATTATGAGGTTCCGATCTCGGACAAGTCATTTTCATGAAGAAATAGAATTCGATTTTCTTTTATTTCTTCTTTTTATTTATTTTATTTTGTTGATTTGTAAAATTTTTGTGTTTTTAAATTTTGTTCGATTTCACATGTTTCAACTTCAAATTGTTGTTAATTATTAAATAAAATAAAATAAAATTAAAATGGAATTAATAAATTTATTTAATAATTTTTTTCATTTTTTCAGATTCAGTGACGATGATTCTTCACAGTCTTCAGCGGTGGCAGCTCCAGTATTTGTAAGTACCAAAAAAACTAAAAAATGTGTAAAAAAAAAAAAAAAAATATTAAATAAAATAATTTGAAATATTTTTTAATTTAATATATAAATATTTTTTTTATAAAAATAACATAAAATTTGATGATCCACCTCATCACCCCCGATTCAAGAGGTGACAATTTATCGTCCCAATGAGATTTCCAAACGGTTTCGAAAAAACATAAAAAATATGGGAAAACATAAAAAACCTATTAAATCATTAAAAAGCAAACAAGTAACCGCAGAAGGCGGAAACGACAATAAAATTAGCCTAAAGGCGACTTCCTGCAATGCGAGGCGACAGACGACAATTCGTCAAAAAAAAAAAAGAAAACATACGGCGAGCATTTCAATAAAATCTCAAAATCATAAAAAGAACAGAACCGAAATTACAGAACAAAACAAGCAATTATTGTTGGTGACACGTGACGAAGACGTTGACGATCGCGACGAACGATCGACCACGAGGAGGAGATCAAAAAGAAAACTTGAAGAAAGAGAACTCGTCATGTTTCGAATGGAAATCGGAATGCTGTAAAAAGCATTTGCTTTGAAAACATCGGTGTTTTCGATATTTCAAAACCGCATGTAGATGACACGAGTAATTAGGGAAATGAGGTGACCATACGTGGTGCAACATCTGGAGAACTGAGGGGGAGGAAAAAGTTGAAGAAAATGAAGATGTATTTTTGAATTAAGTTTTCTAAAAAAAATATTTCAAAATTATTGCATTGAAAAAGTTTATAAAAATATGTGTTTGAATTAAGAGAATTCTTAAGAAAAAGGAATAAAATTACATATGAATATTTGTTTTCTTAAAATTTCTTTCCTTTTTCTCTCTTACTCTCTCTTTTCCACCCCTCTCCCTCTATTTTCTGCTGAAAGTCCTTCATTCCTGGACGAAATCTCATCAGCCTGAAATTTATTTGCTCTGCGCCGGAAACTATGCAACGCTTGATGCAAATTCATTGTTTAATTAAATCAAATACCTTCATTCTTAACCTCAACTCACTCTTACACTTGCTCTATCTCTCTCTCTTTCTCCCACTCTCTTTCCTTTGGCAAACTTTTCGTTTCTCATCGATTTTCCTCTTTTATTTCTCCTTTAGGCATCGGTGCATCGGCCGCGACATGCAGGAATTTCGGCGTCTAAGCGCGATGGAATCCCGTTCAATCCAATTGGGCAACTACAATTACACTCACAACAACAACAACAAATGCACATGCCACAACAACAAAAACAATCAATGGCATCGCGCCCTTCGTATCAACAATATCAGCTGCAGCGACGTCAGTTGCAGCAACAACAACACATGTTACAACAACAAAACCTACACCAACAACAATTACAACAAGCCCAACAACAACAAATGCAACAACAACAAATGCAAGAACAACAATTAGACAATGGTAACCACGCAACAACAACGCAGAATTTAGGTAAATGTGGGCGGAATTTTCATGAGGAGGGACGACAACAACAAGAGCAACACATGCTACAACAACAACAACAAAACTTTCTACAACAACAACAACAAACTCAACAACATTTATCATCATCGTCAACAATGGCGACGATGACGGTGGGAGCAACAGCAGCAGCAGTTGCTGGTAATGGGAAGCAATCAATTGCGGTGCCGATTCCGCAGCCGCCGACAGCAACAACAACAAGAACCAGTCGCATACCAATGATGCATCAGCCTCAGCAACAACAAAATCATCATCACCAGCCTCAGCAACAACACCAACATCACCATGAACAACAACAACAACAACACCAACATCACCATGACCAACAACAACAACTGAATTTTAATCAAATCTCGAAAACTGCGACGAATCCGCTGAACGACATCTACGAGAAGCACTTGTTGAGCCAGACGACATTTCATGAAAGTGCAATGAGTGGTAGTCAGCAACAACAACAACAACATCAGCAGCAGCAACAACAACAATTACAACAACTAAATCAACATCACCATCACCAACAGCCACAACAACACCTTCAGAGGGCGGCCGGAATTCGTTCGTCGGGCGTGGGAGATTTTAATTTAAATAATTACGTTGGCAACGAGTCGCGAAACCAGCGTCAGCCACAACAACAACATTTACAACAACAACAACAACAACATTTACAACAATCACAACATCAACAATCACTACAACAACAACAAGCTCAACAACAACTGCAACACCAACACCACCAAATACAACATCAAATACAAAATCCACCACACCAAAATCATTTGCCTCCGGCCCGTCGTGAGAAACCTCTGCATTTCCTGAAGCTACCGCCCCCTCCACCGCCCATCGATGGAGG
The DNA here is from genome assembly GCA_017309665.1 of Coelopa frigida. NCBI lineage: Eukaryota > Metazoa > Arthropoda > Insecta > Diptera > Coelopidae > Coelopa > Coelopa frigida. The sequence goes on along the minus strand of CM029565.1, from coordinate 5,004,937 downwards.
CGGTGTCGCCCACTTTCGCCACCTGCAACAGCAACAGCTGCCACCTCCACCACCACCACCATCATCATCAGCAGCAGCAGCAGCAGACCCCAACTCAGTGGGCTGCGTTTCTCCTGCTCCCTCGCTTAATCACGTCTACGAGACGATCGCCGAGCGTCCGCCTCTGCCTCCTCCGCCCCCGCTGAGGGGCCCCGGCACCGCCATCGTCACCGGATCAGGTGGGCCACCAGCAGCGGCAGCAACTGTTGCTGAGCCCGACCGCCCATCGCCGCCACCGCCTCCGCTGCCACCGAGTCGCCAGCTGCGACGGCGATCGACGTCCATCGCCAAGGGGTCGGCGGCGAAGGCGTCGGGGGGAAGGAAGCAGAATGGTGTTGTTGTTGGTGTTGTTGGAGCTTCCTCGGAGAATAACAAAAGCAACACCAACAACACCACCACCAACAACAACAATCAACGAAAACACAACGCGGAGAAAATTGGCAGCAACGATGGAGGCCATTGTGTTGCCGGCGGCGGCGACGACAATCAAAGGAAGCAACCGTCTATGGTTCCAGCTGTGGGGTTGACCACGCCCCTCGCCTCCGCCTACATCGCGTTGCCAACACCACCCGCATACGTGGCACCGCCACCGGCTGCGACAACGGCAGCAGCTGCCACAGCGACAACGACAATGACAACGACATCAACAGTTTCGACAGCGGCAACGATGGGAAACATGCAGCAACATGCGTCGAAGCGACAGCAACAGAAACAGCAGAAGGGAGAACAGCAGCAACAAAAACAACTAGAAAAGCAACAACAAAAACAAGAGCAACAACAACACCACCAACAACAACAACACTACAACATGCAGCCACGCACAAAGGCCGATGGCGAACACAAGTCCTTCGTTTATCAGCAACTTAGAGAGCATCGACAGCAGCAACAGCAACAACAACAACAACATCACCCAAAGGTCCATCATGGAAAGGGAAGAGAACAACAACAACAACTAATACAACAACAACAATCGAACATGCGTGAAGTTCCGTTAGGCGCCACCTCCGTTTCTTGTTCAACAACATCAGTCGTTGTTGCTGCTGTTGCTCCCATCACAGTTGAGGAGCAGCTGCAACAAGCGGGGCTTCTTACAGCAACAATAACAACAACAACAACAAGAGTAACAAGAACAGCAACAACAAAAACAACAATGGCCACAACAACAACAGTCACAGCAACAACACAAACAACCCCAACAATTCCTTCAACCAAAACAATGGGAACTTCGCCAACTACAACAACATTAATTCAACTACAGCCGCCCGTTGCGGCCTCGCTTCGGCGTTGCCAATTGTTTTCGAAGAGGAGCCCACATCGGTCGTCGCTGTCGAGGTGGGCGCAGCGAGTGGGCAGGGGGCGGGGCCGAACCCAGGTGGGATGGCGAAGCTTCCCTATCGTCACGGCAAGATCGAGGTGAGTCTGGAGACGGCGCAAGCGATGGCGGCAGCAGCCTATTATGCGAGGTGAGTTTAATTAAGATTCTCTTTTGTCTCTGGACAAAACTCCACACTTTTCCCCTTGCCCCCCCCCCCCCCCTTTTTTTTGGCCACTGGTTAATCCTAAAGAGGGATTTCAACCATCTGCATGTTGAAGGACCTAGAGAGGCTTCCAGTTGTTCTGATTCCGAACGAACAAGGAACGAAATTAATACCTGAATTCGAATTCGTTTTGAGTGAGGAGCACGCGATTCGAGAAAGGGATAAATAGAAGAATGAAGTAATGAATGAATGATATGAAATGAATGAAAATGAAAAAATTAAGTTGAGTCCTCAGCCTCGAACTTGATGGACTTCGAGGACTAGATGAAGCAGCAAAAGAAAGGTGAACGAAAACTAAAATGGAAAATGAAGTAGGATAAGGATAATGATAATGTTATTTTAGTTTTCAATTCACATTGTTTGTTGAAGTTGGCTTAATCAAATCTCTTTAAATTTCAATAGATATTTTTCAGTTTAATAAATCATTGAACAAGAAAGAAATTAAGAAATTAATATTTTTTTATACGTATGCATCAATCTATTTACAATAGGGAGAATGAATAAACTTGTAAATTAATTCCTTACTCCTCACTCAAGAAAAAAGCTCCAAAAAATCTTCTAATGGAAGAAAAGAAAGTGAAAGAATTAGCTTAAAGGTTTATTTTCTCAACTTTCGAACATCGAACAGAGCTTTCTCCCATTTGAACTCTTCAAATCTTCCCATGAAATCTTCCCTTGAAATCTTCCTCCAAAATCCATTGCCCTGGCTAAGCTGGTGGCCAAATGGGTTTTTATTGCTTTCCCTTTCGTTCGACTTGGCCTCCTTCGCTTATTTTCTTCCCTCACTTCTTCACCTTCTCCCTTTGGTCTCACCACCCCTCTCACCCTCATTACCATCCTATTTTTCCACTCATCTCCTTCGGTGAGTTTATTGTCGTAGTTTGCGGCCAGATCGGGGTGCGAGGAGAAGGAGAGAAGAGTTGGAAAAATGGTCGGGGGCGTGGTCGGTATCGTTTGGAGGAGTGGGGCGTAAATTAGAAACGTCTGTGCGCGGCGATTATTGCCGCCGATAACAAGGCATTTAAACGCTGCCAGATGTCGTTCTCTCGCTCTCGCTCTCGCTCAGACAGACGTTAACTCGTTGCAAAAAGTTTGCCAAACGAGAGTAACGGCAACAACAATAGGAACAACAACATAAATAACAACAACGATCACAACATAAATAAGAGCAACAACAATGACAATCAAAAACAACAACAAAAACCCAACAAAAATAACCCAAAACAACAACAATAACAACATTAAACTCTCCGCCCTCATCCCTAGTATCCTTCGAAAAACTTACAGAAAAGCCATAAAAACCCACTGCAACATCGAAAGTTGGCAACACTGTTGTCGCCTATCGCTGCCACTGATCGACGCCAAAGTCGACGTCGGTTCGAAACTTTTCAAACACAATCACACGAACGCACACACACACACACACACACACAGAGAGAGAAGACCTTATCACCATCGTTTTCGCTATGGTCGTCCTTCGCCTTGAGTCGTGGCCGTGTCTTCGGTAACCAGCCACGCCCCCTCCTCCCACCGCCTCGGACGACGACGCCACGCACTCGCTGCGTAACGAGGCTCACGCAATGAGGAGAAGTGGGCGGAGGAGAAAGGGGCGTGGCTTGGGTTACATTGCTTAGCCGTGGATTCACCGGAAATTAAACTTTCGGTTTTTATGGCATCCGCTTGGGTCTGTAATGTGTGTGTGTTTGAGTGTATTTGTGCATGTTAGTGTGTGTATTTGTGTGTGTGTTTGTGTGTGTATGAGTCTTGTTCAACTTTTGCTAATTTATTGGCGATGAATCGTGGTTGTTGTAGTTGCTTTTGTTGTATATCCTGATGTTATCAAGGCTATGGTTGCTGTTAATGTGGTTGCTGTTGCACCTTATGGGATCGTTTTAGTGTAGTTGTTGTTATTGTTGTTGGTGTTTTTGATTTTGGTGTTCTGGTTGATGATGTTGTTGTTATTGTTGTTAATGGTGTTGTTGTTGTAGCTATTATTATTATTGTTGTTGTTGTTCTTCTCCTTGTCAAGATCTTAAAGTCTCGCTCGCCACTTCTAATCAACTTCAACTTCCGGTTCTCTACAGCTAGTCTTACATCCATCCGTTTTTTCGACTGTCTGTCCTTCGGTTGGTATGTCTGTCCGTCCGAATATTCTTCCATCTCTCCTTCTGTCTGTCCACCATTCGACCTTTCCTGTCTCCTTCCTTCTGGCTGTTACAAACTCTACATCATCCTTCCATTGATTTTCACTCTGATCTTCTCCACAATAGTCTGTCCACCTTGTTATCAATATGTCCTTCTCTCTAACCGTCTGTCTGTCTGCCTGTCCTTCCTTCTCTCTCTTCCCTGTCTACCTACCTTTTCTTCCCTGCCTTCCTTCTCTTCATCCCTCCATCCAACCATCCGTCTGTCCATCGCACTTGTTTACATTTTCGAGTGCTTCGTCCACACGCATTAGCTCCAACTCTAACTCCATCTCCATCTGCGTGTGTACAAGTGTCCACATCTGTATTTAAGTGGTCCTATACATCCACATGTATGTGTGTACGAGTGTGTGTGTGTGTGTGTGATTGCAAGGATATGCGAGTCCCCGCCATTAGCGCTTAGAAAATCTGCATCCGACGCCTCGTCACGTGTCGGGGCGCGCGTGTCGTGCATTAAAATCGGGATCAAATGATGCCGCGGGCAATTGATTTGCTGCGTAAACGACTTTTTGTACCTTCCACTACCTACTACTACTTCGACTACTACCTCTGGCCACCTAAGTGCCTAGCCACAGGGGACTGAGGTTGGTGAAAATATGGGGTAAGTGGATGGAGTGAAAGATGTGCTTTTGATTTTCGAATCTTTTGAAAAACATCAAATCAAATTTTTTTTTTATAAAAATGCAAATTATTTTTCAAAAATACAATTTTTTTTATAAAAATCAAATTTTTCTTCAAAATCCAATTTTTTTATAAAAATCAAATTTTTTTGTACAAAAAACAAATTTTTCTACAAAAATCTAAATTTTATACAAAAATCTAAATTTTATACAAAAATCTAAATTTATACAAAAATCTAAATTTTATACAAAAATCTAAATTTTATACAAAAATCTAAATTTTATACAAAATCTAAATTTTATACAAAAATCGAAATTTTATACAAAAATCGAAATTTTATACAAAAATCGAAATTTTATACAAAAATCGAAATTTTATACAAAAATCGAAATTTTATACAAAAATCGAAATTTTATACAAAAATCTAAATTTTATACAAAAATCTAAATTTTATACAAAAATCGAAATTTTATACAAAAATCGAAATTTTATACAAAAATCGAAATTTTATACAAAAATCGAAATTTTATACAAAAATCGAAATTTTATACAAAAATCGAAATTTTATACAAAAATCGAAATTTTATACAAAAATCATATTTTTAACAAAAATTTACTTTTTATACAAAAATTGAATTTTTATACTGAAATTAAATTTGTATACTGAAATTGAATTTTCAAACAAAAATTGAATTTTTATACAGAAATTGAATTTTTACATTGAATTTTTAAACTAAAATTGCATTTTTATTCTGAAATTGAATTTTTATGCAAAAATTGAATTTTTATACTGAAATCGAATTTTTATATAATAAACAAATTTTTATACAAATATCACATTGTTATACAAATATCAAATTTGTATACAAAATTAAATTTTTATAAAAGAATCATATTTGTATACAAGAATCATATTTATTACGAAATCTGAAATGAATTTTACCAAAAATAAAAATCCGTTTTCACCATCTCGTTCAAAGTCTTTAAAATTAAAAGTTTTCGATACAACTCACTGCTTTTCCATCGTCATAATAATTTTCAAAATAATATTTTCCCCTTCTACAATCCTCTTCCTCTCTCTCTGTCTCCCTCTCGTCGACTCCTACCAACCTCCACCTGGATGTCGTTTAAACTTTAAAGTTTAACCTCTTCAGACGGCTGGCTGCCTTTTCCTACCTTTTCCTGTCTCACTCCCGATTTTCCACTCGCCATTGAGACATTCTTCTACCCCTCCCCCTTCCTCGGGGCAGTCGCCCCCTCCTATTGTTGTTGTTGTTGATTATTTGGGAAGCTCCTCGGGAAATGAAGTCGCAACTGGAACGTGTCTAATTGCTTTTCCGGACCGTGTCTGAGCAGGTGACAAATTATTATGACTTTTACTGCCGCCCAACCGCCTCCGTCTCCGTCTTTCGACCCGCCCCCATTTTTCGCCTCACGCCCTCAGGTCACCTCTTGTGTTTCGATGCTCCCTGGAGCGCCGTTCGACACGGCCCCAAACTCCCCAAGGAAGTCGTTGTCGGCCTCGAGGAACTCATAAAAACTTCACACAATTCCAGAGCATTCGAAAAATTCACATCGCTCTCGTCCAAATTTAGACGGACCCAGAGGAGTCGACGACGATGCCGTCGATTTCTTGGGCGAGCGGGCGGCAAGTGAGGGCTTCCAGTGGCATCACTCGTGGCCACGTGGATGTCTGTCGCTCGGCATCTGTCTGTCTTTGTCTCTCTGTCATTTGTCTCTACATTCGTCATGTCGCTTGGCCTCGTCTTCAGCTTCTCTCTCGTCCTTGTCTTCTCCTCGTCACTTTACGTCCTTTACGTCCTTCCGCCTTTGCTCTGGAGTCTATCTGTCTGTCTGTCCCTTGGGCTCTCCCTCGGTCTGTCTCTCTTCAAGTTGTCACTCGACATATCGCTCTGTAGCTCAGTCTATCTGTTCTCATCACACCTCATCTGTCCTGTATGTTTCTCTGAAGGCCTGTCTGTCTGAATTTCTATCAATATGTCCGCCTTTCTATCCATCTGTCTGCCTCTCTATCCGCCTGTCTGTCATCTCTTGTCTTTCTCCTCACAGACGTTTGGTCACGTGACATCGCATCAGCCACTACTCCACATGTCCATCAGTTGCTTCTCTGGTTCTTCGACAAGTATCGTGTCTGGTTCGTCTTCTCGCTCTTCAAATTTGTTTCACTCTTTATTTTTTAAATCATCTGCCTTTCTCTATCTCACTCTTATCAATCGTGTCGGTATTTCTCGCTCTCTCTCTCACTCGGTTCTTCATTTAGTTCTCTCTCATCTCCTTTACACGATTCCTTCGAAATTTCCATCTCGACCCCTTCCTTGGTTCCTTCGCTCTTTATATATAGCCCCCTCTTATTCTCTCTTATCCCCTTATCGTCACCTCATCCTTTGCCCCTCTCTTATTTTCTCTCTCCTCTCCTCTCTGCTCATCCCTCTCTTCAGCACTCCTTTCGGCATTCCGGCCTATTAACTCTGGATCTCACATCGAGTGGGCGAAGTCATCGTCGAGTCTGTCAAATTTGAAGTTTCGTTTTGTTGTTGTAGTCCTTGTTATGGTTTTACTTGTTGTTGTTGTCTTTGTTGTTGTAACGTTGACAAGTTATTAATTAAAAATTCAGCCACGGCCTCGACAACAAGACGAATGAACGACAGACAGATAGAAGGAGAGGAGATGAGATGAGATGGAGAGAGAGAGAGACGATGGAGGAGAGCAATGATGGAGTTGTGAATGATGATGGAGCAACTGAGAAAGTGACGAAGGGATAAAGGATCCACTGGTTGTGAATGAGGAAGGGACGGGACACCGAAAGTGTTGACAACACGATTGACACAAGGCGATGGGTCGTTGCCGCGCGCATAGTGCAAGGGTTAATTATTCAAAAATTTTCTAAACGATGCGAAGCGAAAAAAAGATGTCGACCAAGCGTGAAAAATCAAGAGCAGGAGGGAAGAAAATTGTGTTGGGAAATGTGGAGTAAAAATAGAGTGGAGAGAAATCCACTTCCTTTTTGGCCTCCTCATTCCATCCAGCGATCAATCAATCAATCAAAAGATATGAAGTTCCTTCGACAAAAGCCGAATGGAGAGAAAAATAAAAAGGAAAAATAATAAAAAAAAAACAGACATGAAAAGGAAACAAAAAAGACCACAAAAATTAAAAAACAAGGAAAACAAAACCAAAAAAAAAAGTAAAACCAAAGGCTAAAGAGGAAGAAGAGCAACAATAAACAAAATGAAACCTTGACATTTGCAATATTTCAACCTGACATTGATTGTGTTCCTTGGCTTGAGTTTGGCTTTCGCTTTGACTCTCGGCCTGACTGACGTCCGTTATCCTTGTGATCCTGACGTTCTACACTAATTGACTTTCAATACAACGAGACAGTGATGGCAACATTGGTTGCTGAAGGAAGATGACCTCACAATGGCAGCCAACAACAACAATAATAATAATAATGGAGCCATCACGAGCAACAATTGAAGCTGCTGTCGACGGCCAGGAGCCGACAGAAGCGAATAATAATAAAATAAAATAAAAATAATAAAAAGCGAATAAAAAAAAAAATAATAAAATAATAAATAAATAGAAGGAAAATTGAGTTTCGCTCTATTATGACTTTCTTTCTATTGTGACTTTCTACAGTTTTCTTTGAATTTCCTTTATTATTTTTTATTATTACTTTCTATTGCATTTCATTTAATTTTTGTATTTTCCATTTTTTTGTATTATACTGACTTTCTGCTTCTTAAAAGTGTTTTTCTGATTTTTTCTTGCTTTCTGTTTTTGATATGCACTACTTTAAACGATTTAACTTAAATTTATATTGATTTATTTTTTAAATTTTCAATTTTGTTTACTCGTAAATGTTGTCATTTATTTTATTTATTTCTTCATTTTTTTGATTTTTCTTTTAAAAAGGTATCATTTCCTTCCTCGTATTTATATAACTTTATTGTAAGCAATTAAATTTTAGTATTTTATCCCTATTCAAATACTTTATTTTTTGAATATTTTATGATCAATTCTTTTTTTTTTTAAATTGAAATTCAATTTATTTCAATTTCAATTCAAATAAAATCTTTTTGTATTTGTTAATTAATTTTGTAGTTATATTTAATTTTGTAGTATTTTTAATTAAGTATTTTTTAATATAGTATTTTAATTAAAAATAACTTCTATATTGTTGAATACTTTCTACCACAATAATCAACTTATTTCCGCTTCCATTTCGTCTATTTTATTTACTACCCGCAGCTCCTTTATCGACTCCACTTTTCACCGACTCCACTTGACCTGGGTTTCCTTCCATTCCAGAGAAATTTTTCCCATTTGAATCTCGAGATTCCGCAACTCACTCAAGAGTCCTTTGGACTCCCCGCTGTGTCGACAGTGGGATCATTACCTTCAGACAAAAAAAATCAACTCCAAAAAAAAACTACAACCACAACAAATGACAATAAATGGCAATAACAACCACAATTACAATTCAAGCATTAGCAACAACAATGGGTAAAAAAGAACAACAACAATGGACTAAAAAAACAATAACAATGGTACAAAAAAAAATGAAACAACAATCAGCCGAAGTAAACAAATTGAATTCATTTGCAACGAAACCAATTTGCGAACAAAGGACGAATGGAAAAAATTCGAGTCCTTCGAAAATCAACAAGAAACGAGACAGAAAAACAGAATAGAGGCGAAGGAGTGATGGTGAAGGGAAAGAGAGGGAGAGGGGGGGAGAGTGAGGAGAGATGAGAGAGAATGGAAGGAAATGCTGGCTAAATGTAATGCGATGCCCGCAGGACTTCCGATTCCTGCCTGGTCCTGGCACCGCTGGGGCCAGAATCCACCGAAACTAACTGAGATTGATTTCGATTGTATAACTTTTGACTTTCCTTCCTTGCTTCCTTCTCTCTTGTCACTTGTTACCGCTCTCTCCATGCCTCTCTCACTCTCCTCTTATTCTCTTCTCATTCTCCACTCCAATTCTCCCTTCACTCCTGTTTCCAATCTTCCATCATTCTCTGCTCCCGGGTGACCGATGTTTGATGGATATCGGTTTTTATTCCCTTGATTTTAACATTCAATCGCACTCCTATTTCTTCTCTCTCTTTCTCTCTTGTGACTCCTTCTACCACCTCCTTCTCCAGCTCCTGGTCACCGCTCGTCCATCGTGCAAATGACTCAAAAGTTCGATGATTGTTGTTGTTTTCAATGTTATTTCGCACCCCACCCCCTCTTTTTTCTTCTCCATCCTCTCCTAGTTTTTCATGTTTTCCATTTTTCTTCATCTGTTTTTATTCCAATTTTTCCCTCGGGTTTTTTTTCTTCTTCCTTTTCTCATTGTGGGAAAAAATTGAAAAATCGTCAACGTTTCGGTTGCGAAATGAAAATCTCTCAATTCAATTCTCGTCCTTCGTCCTTTGAGTCCAGAGTGGGCCAGGGATTCAAGTTTGATTTGATTTGTTTTGTTGTTTCTTTTTCTCCCTCTCTCTCTCTCGTTCTCCATCTTCTTCTCTACATCTCCCTCTTGTGGTCTCTCTTTCTCTCCCTTTTCACGAAATTTTTTCTCTTTTTCCTCTATTTTTAATCAAATGACGAATGAATCTGCGGATTCGCTTTGAGTTTTTGCTCCATGCCTCATGTTGTTGTTATTTTGTAATATTGTTGTTATTATTACAGTTGTTTTTTGTTGCTGTTGGAGTTGTTGTTATTGTTGTTGGTCTTGTTGTTATTGTTGTTATAGTTGTTTTTGTCATCGTTGTAGTGGTCGGAATCGACGATGACTTCGACGTCGACCACGTTGACTTCAATCATCATTCGTTCCTCTCCTTTGGTAAGGAATCTCTGATGGTGGGACAAAGAGAGAGACCACGATGTTGAGAAAAAAAGAGAGCACGAGAGTTAGAAAAGATAGAGAGGCTTTACCAAAAATAGGTTCATTAGGTTAGGTCACAGTAGGTTTTAATTCAGTTAATCGAAGGAAGGAATGTAAAAGGCAGTAGCAAAAAAAGGAAGTTGTGGATGAAGAAGGGTACTGAGTGGAAAAAGCAGGAGAAAATAAGGAGCAAAAAAACTCTAGGTTTCGTAACAGTCATCACCGAATTAGCAACTCCTGAAAGTCTTTGAAATTCCGTACTTTGAATTCGAAAATCGTTTTTCTCTCCCTTCCAGTGAGGATCGAACAGTGGCAACTCCTCCACTCTACTTAGTATTGATTGATGCTCGATGTGAGCCATTAACAAATTGACGATGACTCGATTCATCCCTCTCTCTCTCTCTCTCCTACTCTCTGTCGTTCTCTCTCGTTTCCACACTCGCCCTCGCTTATCTCGAAACAAACACTTCGATTGAACTCCACTTGAACTCGGTTTGTCGCGACAGTTGTTCTTGTCGCTATTGGTTTTTGTTGTAATTCTTCTCGTTGTTAGTACTTGGTGCCAGTGATGCCTCTGTGACGACACTCGAAGAAGTCTCTGCCCGAACTCCCGTCAGGAGAAAACCATAAATTAGCTGCATCTCGTGGTACGAGCGAGAGCTCGGCTGGTGTTAATTACGACCGAGGACACGCGATGGATGCTTCCTTCAGCCTCCGGTCGGCAGACGTTTCCATTGTCGACGCCAGACACAAGTGTGGGGAGAGAGAGCGAGGGGTTGGGGTGAGGGAGTCGAGGCCAGCACTTAGCAGACCGATTTGGAAATAATTTAAAACTACATTTTGAGTGGAGTCCTCGGTACTTAGAAGTTCAACTGACAGGATCTGTTGCTCGCCATAAATCTTTCGGCTACAATCCAATGACAATCTCTCCCTTACTCTCTCGCTTTCTCTCAATCACTGTATCTTTCTCTCACTCCCTATCTCTCTCTCTCTCTTAATTTCCTCTCTGGGGACATTTTGCTCCATGCACTTCACCTTACTCTTGTGGTTTTCCTTCGATGTATCGAATAACTCAAACTGTCGTTACTGAAACATGGTATATTGATTACGTATATATAGAGAAAAAAAAAAAATTATAAACAAAAAAAAACTTGAGATAAAAAACCTAAAATTACAATAAAAAATTCATTTATTACAAAAAAAAAGAAAATTATTCATAAAAAAACAAAATGCATATTTATACAAAAATAACTAATAACTATGATCAGACATTTAAAATTATATTTTAAATTTTCCATACATTCCAAAATTTATTTTTTAGAATACAATTTTGATCATTCAGAATCCAGAACCAACCAGAATTCAGAACCAATCCATTTAATTAGTTAGTAGTTTAATGGATTTTTGGTATATATTTATTTTTAACAAATTAATTCTTCGAACTATTTTCGACTTTAATTTTTCATAATTTGAACTAAAATTAATCTTTCTATATTTATTTATAGGATTGGTATTGTTCACAAACAACTTATTCCTTATTTTTAATACCTTTTATGATTACCACATTTCCCTCAACTCTCCGGGATCCTCTGTGAGCAGCCATCAAGTCAATTTTCACTAGTTTATTTCCAGGAAGAGCACTCAAAGTCCCACACAATCCCCTCATCCCATTATGCCCAGTGAGTGATCCTCACAACGCAGAGCTTAAGAAGATCGGATCATGAAGATCGAGAAGATCTCAAATGATCCTCTGGCGCAGATGCAGGCAGTACCTTGATCCACGGTTCTCCTGTCACATTCGATCCACTTCACGTTTCGATGTGATCGGTGAATTACGAGAAGAAGGATGGATGCAGCATGTCGAGGAACCCCCTTCGATGATGGTCTCCCCCTTTTCGAACCACCTCCTCGAGCCCCCTTCTCAAACCCCCTTTTCAAACCCCCTATTCAAACCCCTTCCTAAACAAAGTCCATTTCGATTTCAAGGCTAACAAATAAAATTTCCACAGACCAAAAATAGAACCAATTTTCCATGCGCATTTTCAATGGATAGAGCAGATGGATGGAGAAAGGTGGAGTGACACAGAGGGGGAGAGAGAGGGAGGGATAAGAAGAAAGAGAGGTGAGAAAAAAATGAGAGAGATCGAGATTGAGTATGTGGCGAAGAGAATCCCATCTTCCTAGGAATAAATTCGTCGTTCAGGTCTTTGTGTTCCTTGAGCAGGGCACTTAAGTTGACTCCGCACATGTCTGTTTGTCTATCTGTCTGTCGGTCTGTCTGTCTGTCTGTCTGTCTCTCTGTTTGTCTCCCCGATCGTCCCCATCGCCACATCAGGCTCCACTCCCTCCTACCAATCGGCTCCCTCCGCCCCACGATATGGATTTATGAGTGGACAGATGTTCCACATCATAATTTTCGGTCTTCTTCGTCGTTGTCGTCGTCGTCGTTCTGTTGAAATCTGTTGTTTTTGTTGTTTTTGTTGTTGTTGTTTTTGTTGTTGTTGAAGTTTCGATTTGTTCACATGCAGAGGGCGTGCAAATGTCAACATTAGAACGATATATAAATACACACATTGTTGTTGTATATATTCCTCTTGTTATTGTATTTGCACCACTTGTTGTTGTTATTGTTGTAGGGCATTTGTTTGTCAATTGAAAGAAATTTCAACAAATCCGGGATTTGTTTTTTTTCGAAAACTTTTCACATTTGATTTATTCGGATGTGAATCCAATTTTGGGGGGTGTGGGGAGGTGGATTTTGGAGATTTGGGATTATCATTTGAGTGCTGTAATACCTGATGATGATGAGGGAAATATGGAAGGTAATGAGGAAAGATGGTGGAGAAAGATGGAAGGAGAAAGAGATAATGATGATGATGTTGATGATGATCTTGAGGAGAGGAAAAGGAAAACTTTTTGAGAATGTTTTCCATCACCTGGACTCACCAAAGTCACAGGCAGACCTTCAGGAGAACTAAGAGGAGTATTTTTTAATCCCACTATACAATCGACAATCGATCCCCAAATTCAACTCACGTTGAGGTTCCCGAAATAGCGTTCGCTTGTCCTCGAATGGTTTCGGGATTGGCGTCCGGCTGTCACGATCCGCGACACGCGTTGACAAATTGATGGAACACCTGTGGACGTGGATTCAATGGCTCTGGGGACCATTGAAGATCGTGCTCCAGCTGTTCTGGCGACGACGATGACGATGACGACAACATGAGCCAAACACAACAAAGTCAAATGGCCAAACTGCAGCAACACTGATCGCTGTCAGCAGCCACTCAAACTTAAGCGACGACTCTCAAAGTGCGATATTTCAAAAAGTTCTCGCGCCGATTGAGCGATTGGGAAATCGTCACGATGGAGACGATTGGCGTGGGCCATGGGCAGAAAAACTATCAAAAGTGACAGCGTCTGATTTGTTGCAAAGACGACGACAACGACACGCCGACAATTGTGACAAAATTCTTGGCCATTAAAGTGTTAATAAATTAAGGAGAAATCCTAAATTTTATTTGATTAAATTGCGAACAAATCTGTCTGGATCTTGTTCTTCAGTTGAGAACTCTTTCTCACTCTCTCTCTGTCGGATATTTGATTTCTCTTTCATTGTCTTCTCTCGGGAATCTTGTTAAGTTTGCTAAAGATCAGTCTCAAGAGAACAATATAAAATACCTCCTTCTCTCTTTCTCTTCTTCTATTTCTAACACTATTTCCTTCTTCCACCCCCTCTCTCTCTCTCCTTCCCTCCTTGATTTTCTCTTTAATTCGCACCATTTGACCAGACCGATCTCCCCTCTCCATCTCTCTCTGTCCATCCGTCTCATTGTTGCGGATTTTAATGTGTCCCCGGAGCGACACTAAAACGATTGTCTTCAGCCCCGCCCCCCTCATCCGCCCACACTCCATCCTCGACGAGGTCCCTCATCACGTCATCGTTGACTTCTTCCTCTTCTTCCTCTCTTCTTGTCCATCATCGCTTAACCCTCGACACACACACATAGTATTGATTTCGACAATTGATACTTGGGTCTTTTTTCTGTTTCATTGATGCTCGTTGTTGGAGTTGTCATGGTTTGATTGTTGTTGTTGTTATTTCATCTAGTTGTTGTTATTTTATTTTGGGATTGTTGTTGTTAATTGTTGTTGTTTTTGATTGTTGTTGTTGTTGTTGTCCTCTGACTCTCCCTGAGTGTGCAACATGTGTCGCTTACGCAAAACATTTAAAATAATTGCTTCGCTCGTGTCTTTCGCTTGTCCAAAGAACCAAAAGAAGTGGGATGATGTTGATTTTGATGTGGAAGGGAGATGGAGGATGTTAATAAACAGAGAGGGTGAAAAGAGAAAGGTCCAAAGTTACCAAAGGGGAGGCGGGCTAATAGCATCTCTCTTTAATTATTTGGGTTACGTTCTCCGCATTCGATGGCAATCGTTTGTTTTCATTTCGATTTCCTTGTTTGAATGTTTGACAATTGCTTGTTATTGTTTTTATCGCACTGAAGTTGTTGTTTGGTATTGTTGTTTTCATTGTTGTATATATTGTTGTATTTATTGTTGTATTTATTGTTGTTTTATTACTGTATTTATTGGTGCTTTTGTTGGTTTTATTTCCAACGTTGATTTTGTCAGAGTCAAATATTCCTGTTGCTATTGTTTCTCTAATTCTTGTTGCTCTTTCGATGGCATTTGTTTGCTCATTTGATCTGTTCCAATCGCTTCAATATGGCAACACTTAGCCACATTGATCCCAATTTTTTTTATCTTTCATTCTTCCATCAAGGGTCGTGAACATCGAACGAGAATGATATCATTTCTAAGAGAAAAAGAAAATGTTGGTTAAATTTTTAATTTGAAATAAATTCTCAAAATTTTAATTTAAAAGGTTCAAAAAACATTTACTCAAGAGTGGATATTCAAGAATTTATCAACCAGAACTACTTCGTTGTCTCTTGAAAATCATTGAAGGGATCTGATAATTATTTCTGAGGACGCGATTGAATTTATCTCTGAGATCCTTTTATAAGTTCTACACTATGTCCTTTCTTAAGGTCTTCCCTTCCTATCAACATTGACTTATGAAAAATCTCCAATCGAATTGAATCGAATTTTTCTTCAATGGGGCAAAAAAAGAACTCGTGGGACGCGTGTGACCAGCTGTGGTTCGGCAACAACATTTACAACAATAACAAAAATTACAACAAAAACAATTGCAACAACAATAAACAAATGTCTTGGGAGGCCGGGAGACGAGGACAACAACTGCAGCAGCCTCACATGTGACACCAGGAGACGTGATGCCGTCCCAGCAGGAGGTTCAGGTGGAGTGAGAAGAGAAAAGGAGGGAAGGTGGAGAAGAGAAAGAAGGGGGTGGGAAGAGAGGAAGAGACGGGAAAGAGAAGGAGAGGTTTGGAAGAGGGAGAGAGATAGAGAATAGAGTGAGAGATGGAGAATAAGGAGTCTGATAGAAAGAAGAAGAAGGAATGATGAAGAGAGGGAGACGATGAGGTGGGAGAATTGAGGAGGAGGAGAAGAGAATTGAGGAGAAGAGAATTGAGGAGAAGGAAGAAGGAAATTGAGAAGGAGGAGGAAGGAATTGAGGAGAATTGAGAGGAGGCTGTTTCGAACGATGTCATAATTTATTTTTGTAAAACACTTGACACAAGTCGCGTCCTCCCCTCGTATCAGGAGACATCAGAAGAAAAAGAGAGAGAGTGTGAGTGAGGAAGGAGAGAGAATGAGTGAGGAGGAAGAGCAGAAGGTGAGGAGAGGGAGTGAAGTGTCAGGGGTGGAAATAGGAGGAGAAAGGAAGCTCTGAAGGGTGTCGGAAACCGGGCGAGAACTTAATAAGTGAAACTGATTTTCAGGACGCGTCGAATGCGTGTCGTGTAAACAGCACGTAGAATAATGACATATCGTTAAACAACAACAACAAAAACAAACAGGACAATGAAAACAAAAACAATAACGACAATGACAAGAACAAGAACAATAAGGAAGATAGTGACAAGAACAACGAGAAAGACAACAACAACAAGATGTGTGTCAAGAATACCACCAACAAAAGCAAAAAGAAAACCAACAACATCAATCATACTAATAAAAATAAAAGAATGCAACGACTTCGATTGAAGAGACAGAGACAAAAGGGAAAAAAGAAGAGATAGAGAAGGAGCTATGAGAGAGGGAAAGAGAGAGAGAGAGAGAAAAAGGAAGAAGAACGCCATTGAAAGACAAACATTGGAGAGCACATGTGGACTCGACGCCCATAGCAGAGAAAGAAATCAGATTCATCGAACATAAATCTCCAAACGAAACATTTCGGTAACAATTCACCGAAGAGGTCCTTCGGGGTCCTTCGCGGAAAAGCGATTGGAAAACCACGAGAGGACCAAAGGAACCACTTGGAGGAGTTGAGGATTGTCAACGAAAAGAAAGAAAGGGAAATGGAAGAAACAATTCATGTTGAAGTCAAACGAAGGAGGCTGAAGGAACCAACGGATGAGAAGGAGGAAGAGGGCGACAGGACTCGGAACATATTGGCAAAAGTGGAACGTGACAGAACCTGGAGGGAGGTTGGAAGGGGGAGAGGTTGTGAGGGGTTTGGTGGAGATTGTGAGGGGTTGGGGTTTGACGACGACGACGACTACCAGACCTTGGCGGGTGGGGGCGCCGCGAACAACAAACACACGTCCGACGCTCGTAATGCTCGCTGTCAGAGATAAGAAATTGTTCCACAAAGCGACAGAGGGCGAGCAACGGAAGGAGACGCCGACTGTCACGGGATGGCGGCGGCTGTCGCTGGGCTGGTGCTTCAGGGACTGGAGCCAGATCCGGATTCCGTATCCGAAGCCGAGGCTTGGGGTGGTAAAATTTGAAATGTGATACAAAGACGCGTGTGGAAGCGTTGAGCACGTGACAAATCGAAACAGTTTTAAGGCAATTACTTTGGTCTCTCGCTCGCTCGCTCTATCTCTACCATACTCTCCCTCTTTGTCTTTCACACACACTCTCTATCTCTTTCACTCTGTCTCTCTGTCACTCCTCACACCCACTCGCGTCCCTTCAGACCGGAGGCAGAAGTCGAGGCGATAGTGTCAGCCAGGGATGCGAACGAGGAGACGTCGCGATAACGCGATCGAGCTCGTGTTCGCGTTTAAGTGCAAGCGGAAGTCGTAAATTTGTGTAAAGATTCCTGGATTTTATTCGAAATTCGACAGCGTTCTCCTGTTCTTTTGTCCTTCATCCTCCATTTCCATTCTATTGTTCTCCCTCCCCCTTGGCTTTCTCGTTATCCTTCCATTTTATTTTCCTCATTCACGCTTCCTCTTCGTCCTAACTCCAACTCAGGTTAGCATCGATCTTTGATAGAAATTGGTGGATGATTGGGTGGTGAAAGGAAAAGCTTTAATTCTTAGAGAAGGTGATGATTTTCTATTGGAATACTATTGGAGACCATCTGAAGTGAGAAGATGATTCCATATCAACCATTCTTTAAAAGAAGAACACTTTAAGATATCGATACAACATCGTTTTCTTTTCCATTCACTTCACATTCTTTTTTGCTCCCATCTTCCTCCATCGTCTCCACCCATTATTTCATTGTTTCAAGAGTTCTTCGCGCCCTCTTCAACCTCCTTTATGGAGAAAAGAGACAACAAGTTAAGATCTCCATCCTTCTCTATCTGTTCTCTTGGCCAATGTCCGTAAACTTTCGCTCCGTGTCCTCATTAGCCGCGCTCACGACGTCTGCTCCAGATGGCGGCCAATCAACCCATATATCGAAAGGAGTTCGCAAATAAATAAAAGTCCTTCTCATCGATGGAAGGACTCGTGCAAGATGAGGGTCCTGTGGGGCAAAAAGGACGATGAGAGAGGGATGCAGAGAGAGGGAGGTAGGAAACAAGCAGGGAGGATCCACTGCTGGTCCATTAAATCGGGGAGAGTTATGTTCAGAAGGATGAATTGAGAAACAGTGGATAGATATGGGAAAGAGAGGCATGGAGGGACAGAGTTAGAGACAGGGTGAAAGAGACGGAGTGATAAAGAAAGAGCAACAAATATGTCATAGAGAACAAAAAAATAGAAAGAATATCGAGAAGAGGTTGATGCAAGGAAGATGGGGAGAAGAACGACAAGAACGAGAACATGTGCCGGAAATCGAAAATAAAAATGCGATTACAAATTATCGATAAGCTTGAACATGTTTGAGACGGAGATGGACAGACAAAAGGATGTGAGCAGAAACAACAATGATGGCAACAAAAGCAACAACAATAGAAACAAAAGCAACAACAATAGAAACATAAGCAACAACAATGACAACTATGCTGACCAACAACAAGGACGAGACGAAGCAGAATAGACAAGAGAGCTATAGCAATAAGAGCAATAACAACAATTACAAAAATTAGAATAACAACAATGTCAACACTCGCAACAACAAGCACACCAACAACTCCAAAAACAACAACAATAATACCAACAACAACAATAATACCAATAACAACAATCTCAAGAACATTATTAACAACAAATATAAATGAAAATAAAAATCGATTCGAGCAGACTTTCGAAAGACAAACGAGTTGAGATGAGAGGAAAACACATGAAAAAACAACAACGAATGAAAGAACAAGCAGAAAAGGATGGTGAGGATCTCATGATGTTGTTGTTGTCATTGTCATTGTTGTTTTTATTGCCATATCCAGTTGATTGTCTGGTGTTCAATGAATGCGGGCACAAAATGAACGTAATAAACCTATTTAGAAAACTCCGACTCGGACGTGGAACGTGGCTGCCTCGTTGTTGTCCTTGTCGAAAGGTGTCCTCGAAGGCTTCGCACACACTCGTTCACAATCGAACACAACCACTCAGACAGATGCGGAGACACTTAACGCACACCGAGACACACTCATGGTCGCACTCTGTATTGACCAACATTGTTCCCAGTTGTGTTGAGCTCTCGTTGTTGACTCCCGACTCCTGGTTGTTGCTTTTGTTGTGGCTTTTTTTGTTGTTGTTGTGTCTCTTATTGTTGTTGTTGTTATTCTTGTTTTTGTTGTTTCTCCTCTTTTTTAACTCTTCAGTTGTTTTCCTTTCGACTCCCTTTTGCTGCAGTCCTGCACCGGACAATCCTTTTGGGCCAATAAAGTTTTATACGTTCGAGTTGTGCTCCTTCTCGCTCCGATACCACTCTCTCTTTATGCCACACTCTCCCTTTCCTCCTTTTCTACTCCACTCCTCCTGCACTCCTCTTTCTCTACTCGCCTGTCGTCGTCGGTGTTTTTGCTCCGATGTTCTGTGTCTTTCACTCTGGTTCTCGTACCCATTTCCCTCTATCCAAGTCCCTCTATCTCTGTCCCTCTCTCCACTATCCCTATATCCGTGGCCTCTGCCTCAATTCCTTCATAAGCCTCTTCCTCTCTCTCTCTCTGTGCTCTTGATCTGTCGCCGTCCTTTGCCCAACTCGTGCTCGTGTTCAGTCCAGTTCAACTGCTCCTGGCCACGCCATTCGATCGGACTTCTCTTCACGTCAACCTCATATCGAGTTGACTCTTTCCTCCTGTCTGCCTTCAAACATCATCTACCTAGTCTTCTTCTACCTTCTCTTTTGCCCCCTCAATCCTCTCTTATTTCTCGCCTGTTCGTCTTCTGGTCCGTTTCAATTGATTTTCAGTCGAGTCTATTACGTGTTATGGGTCATTTAGCAATTTCCTCTAATGTACCACTGCATTCCAGACATTTGACCTCTCTCCAACCGTCGCTCTCTCTTTCTACCCCTTCTCACCTCTCTCTGTCTCCTTTTAACCCTCTCTCTCTTCCTCCTTGCCACCAGCTCGAATTCTTCTGCAGGAATATTTTCTCGTTTTTTCTCTCACTCTTTCACTCTTCTATTGACGTTTGTTTGCCTCATGACATTTGTTGTGCTTCGACAACAATGGGTTAGCCATATTATTGTTGTTGTTTCTATGAGATTGTTTTTGTTCTTATTCCTTTTGTTGTTTTACTTTTTATTCCCTTTGTTGTTGTTGTTGTTGTTATTATTATTACTGCCTGCTTGAAGTTGTTTCGACTGCATTTTCGCATGGTCAATCGAGAAAAGCTTCTCTTTTCTACGAGTTACAACTTAATTAAATACAGCATGGAGTACTTTTCATTCATGGGGTAGGGAGAGAGAGAGAAAGAGAAAGAGAAAGAGAAAGAGAAAGAGAGAGGTTTAGGAATAGAAAAAGAGAAGAGAATTTGAAGGTAAAAAGGAGCAGATTGTTTTAAAAAAGACCCTTGGTATTTTAGATCGTGATCTTTACATTCGATTTTGAATTTCGATCGACAGAAGTTTTAGACTGAATTTCATGGAAATCATCATATCGTGCTATTGTTCAGTTGATCTTTGTCTCTTCTTTTCCCTTCTTAGTGTCTCTTCTTCTCCCCTTCCCTATTCTGTTCTTTTCATATTCTCTCCACACCTCCTTAAAACCCCCTCCATTAGAGTAATTTAAACTTCTGCCACCAGCCTTCATTCATTGATCATCCCACAAATAAACACCAGCTGCCACGCCCCAACCATAATCTGCCTCCTCCTACTTTTCTCTCTCTCTCTCTATTCTTTTTCCTCTTTCTCTATTTTGATATCCTCTGCCTCTCACCTTACGCATCACCTTCTCCCTCTTGAGCCAACTCCTTTGGCAGCGATTTATTATCCTTGGAGATGTTGCTTGTTGCACTCGGTTAACGCGAATTTCTGTTCACGAATTTGTTACATTTTCACGCTCATCACTCCAACAGTCACCGACCCCAACCCTCTTGTCTAGTCATCACCTTCCCTTCACCTTCTCCCTCACCATCGTCCCTGGATCTTCTTTCCTCTGCCTCCTTTCTACCTTCTTTCCTCCCTACCTCCATGAGGCAAGCAGCCTGTAATAATGAAGCTAATAAGCTATGATTTCTCCTCGTCCTGTGTCTGTTGTTTTCTCCCCCTCATGTCTTCCTAACACCCACCCACCCCTTCATTCATCTATCTGTCTGAGTGACTGTCTGTTTATCTATCCAAGGTAGTCTCAGGTAGTTCTATCTCTTTCTCTTCATATGAGGTGTCTGGATGGATCTTCCTCCTTTGGCACATACATATGTAGGTGTCGTCTTCGCGCCTCGGTCTGGGCATCTCCTCATCATCCCCTCATCGTTATCATCATCTGTTCTACCTTTGGCTTATCTTCCTTCTCTTTTTTTCATCTCCTTTATCGCATCATCCTTCTCTTCTCCTTCTCTTTCTCCTTCTCTTTCTCCTTCTCTTTCTCCTTCTCTTTCTCCTTCTCTTTCTCCTTCTCTTTCTCCTTCTCTTTCTCCTTCTCTTTCTCCTTCTCTTTCTCCTTCTCTCCCCCTTTCTCTTTCTTCTCTCCATCGTGGCTTCTCGTCTTTCCACCTGGTTACGTCGCCATTTTTATCGCTTCTTCGCATGTCTATTGCTATTGTTGTTGTTATACCACGACAAAATGAAAATGTTGCTGTAGGTAATGTTGTTGTTGTTGTCAATGTTGTTGTTGTCAATTTTGTTATTGTTATTCTTGTCGTTGATATTGATGTTGTTGTCTTTTATTTGCCTCTGCCTCGAAGGGGGCCACATGACTTTGTCTCACTTGGTTTTGTTGTTCTCCTTTTGTTGTTGGTGTTGGTCTTGTTCTTATATCCATGTATGCGTGTGTGTGAAAGGAACACCTTCTCGCGCCACATTAACTTCTGATTCACACCATTTCCATGACACCCAACCTGTCGTCTTCTCTTCCTACCCTGAGGTTTCTTCTTCAAGGTTTCCTCATCGAGCCTTCTTCCTCGAGCCTTGGATTCCTCATTTTTTTTATAAATTCAAAAGTGTATGTGGATGTGTGTGTGTGTGTTTATTGCCTTCATTTCCTTCCCTTCTCTCCCTCCTCCACCAGAAGACCGCGATAATCCCGCCGCCTTAAAGCCAAAGTGGCGTTGGGTGGTTGATTTCTTAGGTTCCCAGGACGAGGCAGGATTTCGAAAGATTTCGGATTTCGTTTTGGGATTTCTTCGTCAACGACGTCATAACGATAACAACTTGGGCCAACTCCTTCGTCCTTCGTCTTTTGGGGCTGAAGTTTTAAAGAATTCCCCGTTGACTTCCCGTTGGCATCGCGAGAGATCGTGAGGAGTAGTAGCGTTGCCAGACCAAGCACGGCTGCTATTGACAGTGATGGAGCGGACGAGGACTAAGGCCGATGGGGTGTGTTGTTGTAGTTTTTGTTGTTGTGACATGTTTGCGATGCACTCCAAGGGGCCGAGGACTTTCACCCGGTCAACCTTCAATCGTTACCCTTCAATCGATTCTTTCCATTGCTTCCCTTCAATCTTTACTCTTCAACCGATTCCCTTCCATTGCACTTCACTCACTTCTTTTCAATCTTTACCCCTCAATCGCCATCCTTCAGTCATCACCCCCTTCATCGCCATCACCCCCTTTTGTTCATATGTGACGTTCATCTTGATGTTAGTGGGGTTTTCGAAAAATGTTTGCTCTAGCGACAGGAATCAAAAAAGGAAAATCGAAGAATTAGGAAGTAGAATGGACAAAACTTTATTAACGAAATCTTCATCGTCAATTTTCGGAGTACTGATTGTGATGATGACTGCTGATGTTGGTTGTGATGATGACGATGGTGAAGTCATTGAAGTCAACAGAGAGAGAGAGCAATTGAGATTAAGAGACATTTTGACGATTATGACCCCAAAGAGCTGAGAAGTCGAAGGAAGATGACTATTAAGAATCATGAAGAGTATGAAAATAACGAAAATTCTGACAAGAATTTAATGGAATTCATCATCGGTCATAGTTATAACTCAATGATAATCACCCTGGAGATTATTAGTCCAAAAATCATCAGCATCAATCCCAATAATCATCAACCCAATCAGCATCAATCCGAATGATCATCAACCCCATCAGAATCAATACGAATGATCATCAACCCAATCACCTTAATTATCATCACTCCCGATGATCATCACAACAACGAGGAAATGCATAAGTAATGATCATCCGCCTACGATTGATGAAGATTAGGGGTTGATTGCATGGAACATGTCGATAAAGCGATTGCCTGCGACAATGTGGCTGATGATGATGATGTAAATGTTGACGATGGATGATGACGCTTTACTCAATTCTCTGTCTGTCTCTCTCACTCCCATTCCAGTCAATCTGTCACTCACTGTAAACCTCTTTCATGCACTCTCTCTCTCTTTGCCTCCATCTCTCCTCTTCTCCCACCCTCCTCTTCTCTCTCTTTCTCCCTCGCTGTATCCTTCAGTCCAAAAGTTAAAATTTGTGTGCAAATTGTTTGCGCAAATATTTGCTTGCCTTTTAAGCTTGACACCGTTTTTACACACTTCCTTTCACCCTCTCTTCGCTTTTTCACTCCCCTCAGCTTGGTGGTCTTTTTTCGCACTCCCTTTTCACTACTCTTTTCACTCCCTTGTCACTCCTCCTCACTCCCCTCCTCTTTTAACTATCTTTTACTCCTTTTTTACTCATCTTTTCACTCCCCTTTTCAGCCCCTCCCTTTATTGGTGTTGACTGCGTTTTTTGATGCGAGTTTTTCCTCTAGGTTATTTTTGTTGTAACTGTTGTTGTTTACAGTTTACTTTTGTTGTTATTGTCGTAATTGATGTGATTCCTCTTTTTGTTGTTGTTACCATTTTTTGTTGTTTTTGTAATTTTTTTTGTTATTTTTGCTGTCGATGCTGCGTTGATTGAACGAGAGTGAGATAGCAAATGAGATAAGAAAAACAGTCGGTGGAAAATATCGAGAGAATTTTTGCTACTTTGTTTTTATTGTTGGTATCAATGTTGTAGTTGTTGATGTCATTGTTGTTGTTGTTTTTACAATTGATAAATTAAAAAATTTCACCGAATTCCACCGAAAACTCCGAAGAGGAAAGAGGAAGAGAACAAAACGAGGTTTGTGCAATTTCGTTTCGTGTTTTGTGAATTTTGGAAATTTTCAAACCACAAATAAGTTTGTGGAAAATGCACACTCGTCGAATGATTGCAATTCCATTCCTACAACAATAACAACAACAACAACACCTATTACAAAATTTACTGGCACAACAACAACTTTTGAACCAACAAAATTAACTCCTATAATAAAAATATCAACAATAACAACTACAATAATCATAGTAATAATTACATTAATAACACCAACAAGAACAACAACATCAACTGGTGTATAATCAGCAACAAGAGTAACAACAACAATAACACAATTACAATAACAACAACAACCGACTACCGCCATCATTTCTGGCCGCATTAAAAATGTCTGACAGCTCGAAGCCAGGCAGCTATAACAACAACAACAACGACAACAATAGCAACTAAGTAAATAACAACAACAATAACAACAACAACATGACACGCATACCGTCGACACGAATGCAATTTGTAATTAAATTAAAATACCGTTATAACGGTATGAATACCACGAGAACTCGACTCGAGACTCGACGTCGTCATGTAACGACTTTAATCCTGCGACAGGAAGCGAGGTGGAGAGGCCAGCAACAACAACAACGACATCAACAACAATGAAAAAAGCGACAACAATAAAAACAACAACAACTACAATAAAAACAACAACTATAATAACAATAATGAAAACAACGACAAAAGCAGGACAGAACGAGAGCAACAGGCAACATTGCAATGCTGCCAAGTCGCGCCCCAATGCTGCCAAGTTCGATTCTCTGTGTGGGTGCGTGCGGGGAAAAATTTTAATTGAAATTCTGACGTCCATCACGAGTGAGGGCGTTCGTTCAGTCGGTCGGGAGGCGTGGCCTGAGTGGGGATCGTGGAGAAAATTCGCATCACAATTGACGGGATTTTCATGTCGGGATTTTCATCCCGAAATTCTGACAGACAGACAGATGGAGATGGAGAGAGACACAGATAGAAGAAAAGAGATGGAGAGAGACAGATGAATGGTGATGGAATGAGAGACAGGTAGAGGGAGAGAGAGATAGAGACAGGCAGTTGTCGAGAGATCCCACTGACAGTTGTCGCCACCATTTTGCTGCTACTGCTGTCACATTGGGCCACATGTTGTCCTTGTTTTTTAATTGCTGTCAAATTCGACGACTTCTGCTTCTTCTCCCTCAGGTTTTTTCACCCTCTTTCTCCACCCTCCGTCTCCAACTTTCTCCACACTCCTTCTCAATCACCATCATCATCATTCTCTCCATTCTTCCCCTCATGTTCAGCCTCCTCTTTTGCTCCCCTCACGACAGCCGGCCATTGTTTACACGAGTCTTCTCGACATCCGTCGCTGCTGCTCGTCATCGACGTCGACGTGAACGTCATGAATTTCATCGTTCGTCGTCGTCGTCGGAGTCATCGGCTTCAGAGTCATTGGCGTCGTCAGAGTCAAAATAAATTATTTACGGTTTCCTCTCATTCGGTATTCCATCATCGCTATCACTTGGTCTTCTATCTCTCTCTCTCTCTCTTACTCTCTCCTCCTTCAATTTCTCTTAATCTTACTCATTCTGCCCTTCGATTCCTTCATTCTCTTCCTCTCCATCTTCCTCACTCCATCTCTTTATTCATCCTCTCATGTCATTGCCATGGCTGATCTTCCAATCGACAGACAGACGGCATGTCCGATGACTCCTATCATGGCTGCAAGCGACCATGACTCCGACTCCACGACACCCATTTGATAATCAGAATTCACCCCATCCGCTTTAGTATTCGACCCACCCTCGCCACAACTGCCCCCTCATCCGTCGACTAGCTCTCATCGAAGCCATTGACAAATGTCTTGCATCCCGTGATTTGTTCCTTCGACATGCTCGGTAAACAATTCACAACCACGACGTGTGTCCGGGCTGTGAATGCGACCACGGACGACACGGACAGACCGAAGACTGCGGAAGACAAAGGAGAGTTGTAAACAGACGAGGAAAGAGAATAGAGGAGAGAAAGGACAGAGGAGAGAACGTTAGTTAGAGAAAGGGATGGAGATCTGGACGGTGTCTGGTTGCAAAGTGTAATGAATCTTTCTGGTCCTCGTCTTGGTCGTCGTCGTTGTCGTCATCGAATGGCCGTTTAAGTGCTTGTGCGATGAAGTGTTAAGAGACGACTCCCACTCTGACCTCATCCACTATTTCCACTCCTCAACCGTCTCCACTCTTCCACCTTCTCCACTAAACCTTCCTCTTCAATTACTCATTGAATCATTCGTATCTTTGTTTGGACATTTGGAAGCCCTCGAGATCTCTGAGATCAGAGCTATCGCTTTCATAGTGAATCATCGAAACAATGCGATCGAACGATAGATCAATTGTTCTTTAAATAGTTGAGTGGCATCTGGAATATTGAATGGAATTAATCTTGAAAAATTTAGAAGAGAATCAAAAATAAAATATAAAAAATAATAAATATAATAAAGAAATATAATAAATATAATAAATATAAATTTGATAGATTTAATTCGATTATGGTGCATCAAATAAAGAAAACTGTACTATGAGGCTATATATAAAACTAATATACGTTCTATTGCAATCAATATACCAAAAAATAAGTAATACGGATCAATTTGTGAATGATTTTTGGAGTAAATAAACACATCTTGCTATGAAAAAGATTGCCCAAGAAACACATTGGGTTTGATCAATGTTACGACAGGCACATGCCACCAAATACACGAGAGTCTTTGAAGGCAGTCGACACGCGTTGATCAGGGCTGTCCGATCGATGGGGAACTCGAGCTAATTGAGATCGATACCGTGAGCAGTCGTCATGAATCAATTAGAAATGACCCCGTGACTATGAGAACCATGGAAGAGGAAACGAAAACGAAGAAACTTCCAAAACCACTTCAAGTACTCGGTGAGATCTGAAGCACGTCACGTCTTGAGCCCTAGAGAGATGGGCAGGAACAGCAATGAGCAATAGGTTACAATAACAACAACAACAATAGATTACAATAACAACAACAATAGGTTACAATAACAACAACAATAATTAGAAGAACAAGAACAAGAAGAGAGAATACCAACAAAAAATAGAGGAAACAACAAAAATCGAGAAAATAACAAAAATAGAGAAAAACAAATCGAGAATAGAAACGAGTAAAATGATACATAAACAGATCGTTGCAAAGACAACGAACGCATGGTAGGCAAAGATAAGTAGATGACGTCGAGATGTTTTCAATTTTCAGGCCATTGAGAAGAAGAACAAGAAGGTCGAAGGGGCGGGGATGGAGAACGAGAAGACGAAGAAGAAGAAGTGTCCATCAAAACGCGCAAAGTCGTTGAATAAAACCATGTGGTGCCAGACGTTCGAATGCAAAACCGAACGATGGAAGGAAGGGTAACGAGATAGGGAAGGGAGACCGTTTGAGAGTGTGGGATATAGAGAGAGAGAGAGAGAGTGAGACAGAGATAGAATGGATGCCACTCCACCGATGAAAGAGATTAAGAATGGTGCGTTCGCCAACTGATGTTATTCGAATGGTTAATCGCGTCGATCGCTCGCCCAAGAATCAAAAGAGATCGAGGGAGCCGTCGGCGGTTTGGCGCCAAAATGCCGATGCAACAACAATAGCAACGCAACAACAACAATAAAGAACAATAACAACAATAAAGAGCAACAACAACACAAATAAGAACAACAACAACAATAAAGAGCAACAACAACACAAATAAGAAGAACAACAAAGAGAAGGAGGACCAAAATAAAAACTCCCTCGAATGTCATTTTTCAGCCAGTGTTGCGTTGAATGATTTATGCTCGCTTAATGACAGATCGATTTTCGACTTTTCCGACGCCGTCTTCCGCATTTGACGATCGGTCATTTCCACCACACAAACACACGCGTATACAGAAACCATCATCCCATTTCCATATCTCGGAAGACGCCCCTCGTCCGGCTGTCTGTCTTTCTCTGTCCATCTGTTCGTCTGTCTGTTCGCATGACCGTCTGTCTGTTCTCATGTCCGTCTGCCTATCTGTCAGTGCCGCTTTTTCCTCCGTTGATGAGAGAATTTGTAGAATTTTAATGATCTCCATTTGGGTTTTTTTTGTTTCATACAAACTTCTTCTTTCCGAAATTTATGGCATTTCGCTCCATCGTCAGCGCTTCTCTGGGAATGTGTGAAAATTTCTGAAATATTATATAGTTTTGATTATCAGTGTTCTAATTGTTGTTGTCGTTGTTGTACTACTTCTTATTTTTTGTTATGGAGTAGCAAGAAGTATGAGCGAGAAGTTGAACGAGAACTAGATGAAAAAGTAAGATAGATAGATAAGATGAGAAAGATGTTGGGGGGAATGATAAAGATCGGAATAAATGGGGCGTTTCTCGAAATTCGGGTCAGTCCGCAGATTCTCTTTCGCGGTTAATTATTTAGGTTTCGTTATTAATCGATTGTTTTAATTAAACATGCAGAAAGTAATTATTCTCTTTTGCCTTGAGATGAATCATGTTCATTATACATACTATTTATATCTGAGACTCAGAAATGAAATCTGAAAATGAAACAGCGGAATATATTTCTCAATAATATTCTTGATATATGATATGATGATATTTCTTGAATTTAAATATTCGTGATTTTGATGGTGTTTCATATTTTATTTGTAATCCAATTCTTATCCTAATATTCTAATTTATTCCCTAACTTGAAGCGATTCCTTTTCATTAAAAGTTCGTTAACTTATGGAAATGTAAAAAAATCCTGATTTTATTCACAATTTATATATGTTTATGCGGATATAAAATACTCAATATCCACATCTACATAAATTATACCGACTTTTCCTTTTATTTTTTCATCCCACAATCTGTGAAGATTTCCAAATAATTCTCCGATCATCGACACTTCTTCCCTTTCATCCACTGACATATTTTCTTCTTTTTATCACTCTTCAGCTCACTCTCTTTTACTTCCTTTCTCTCTGTCTTACTATCTCCATGTCTCCCTTTCTCTCTCACTCTCCCTCTTTCTTTTTTTTTCCTGCCATTTCAACGAAATTCACCCCACTCTGCCATAACTCTTTCTCGCATCCCACATAATCTCTGCTCATCGTCAGTCGTTTCTTCCCCTCGCTTCCTTCGCATCCCTCAAGGACCCATCAAATCCTGCCCGCTGTCCTTCCCCGCCCCCTTCCATCAGTCGGCCAAAAAAAAAGAAAAAAAGAAAATGGTCTGCCACTTGTCGCCAATCGCTTGGTCAGAAAATGTTTACCGCTATTTTGACAGTTTCATCCTTCGAATGTGTTTATTTTCGCCTTCGCTTCGTGGCATCCTTTCGACGTCCTTTCGTTTCCTTTTTGTAACTCTCACTTACAATCTCTCTCTTGCTCTTTGCCAGGGACTTGGGTTGTTGTTTCTCCCTTTCTCTCAGGTTTTCTCCCTCGCTCTGTCTCAACAAGGACCCAAGCAGAAGTCGTTGATTTCGATGCGGACCGTTAGAAAAGTCAAATTAGGCCAATTTGTGTATCGAATCGTCGCCCGTCTGTCCATCTGTCTGTCTGTCTATCTTTGTGGCGTTGGGATCGGCACGCGACAGAAGCTGGGAGCGAAATGGAAAGATAGAGAGAGAGAGATAGAGAGATTCGTCTCCGGTTGTTTAGTGAAGAGGGTGACGACGCTTGCTCGGGGTTAGTTTAACGGGAGCGACGGCTGTTGTTCGAGCAGAGGATGATTGTTGATGACGATAGTGGATTGAGAAGGGAGCAACAGACTGAGGGCGGAGGGACAGACTCAGGGCAGAGGAACAGACTCAGGGTAGAGGGACAGACAGATGAGTTCAGCGACAAACATGTGGGCAGAGAGATAGACAACGGGACAGACAGACAAAGGAATAGACAGTCAAAGAGACAGGCAGTCGAATTGAGGGACAGACGAAATGACAGCAGACAAATACAAAAATACAAGAATTTGACGAACAAACAGGTTGAATGTGAGAAGTTCATAGAGATAAACGAGAGATGGATATGGTGTTATGGAAATATATCGAGTTAAAATGAGAAAGGTTAAGATGAGGAGGAAAGTTTTTTAGAGAGAGATTTTGGAGAAAATTTGAAGAAAGTTTCATGCGTGCAAATCTGATAAAATAGAAGGATAGATAGATCAAAAAAGCATTTCGAATGGAGAGATAGATAAACGTTTAGAACAGAAGTAGAAAGAGAAAACTACAGAAAGGTAGAGAAGACAATGGAGAGAGTAGAATCAGAATGAGAAGGAGAATGAGTGACGGCGGTAAATAAAGAGCTCAAACAAAGAAGAAACTTAAAGCGATCGGTTCGAATTGATAGAAAGATTACTGATATCCGCACAGATGCAAATATAGAATGTTTGAAGTGACGGATGCATCGGAATGATGAAATGAAGCAAATCGAAGAGAAAGGAAATCAAAATCAAAAGCATGGGTCAACAGACTCGGAGGAGGAGGAGAAAAAGCAAAGAGAAATCATGGAATTCGCCAGAAATTCAACTTGTTTCCTTTGTTTGGCTTGGCCACTGATGACCCTCCCACTCATTCTCTCTCTTACTCTCTCTCTCTCTTACTCTTTCACCCTTGTTCTAGGTCAATGTTGCCCTTATACCCTCCCACGATAACTCAGTCAAGTTGTTGCTTTTGTTGTGTTTATTATCACCACTGTGCTCATGTTGTTGTTGTTGTTTCCTTAATAATATTTACTGTCAAACAATTGGCGTGGACAGGGGATGGAGAGAGAAAAAGAGAGGGAGGAATGTGAAAGAGGGAAAGAGAAAGTGGTTGCTGGGCTCGCGGAGTAGATTTCAATCGGCGAGATTATTTAATTTACTGATTTGTCTGCTAATGACTGCGGAAGGGAGAGAAAGGAAGTGAGAAAGAGAGGAAGAAGGGGAAGGTAAAGAAGAGAGATGGAAGTTAGAACGAGTGGGAAGACCTTTGAAGGGTAGCTGAAGCTAATGCGTCGTTGGTTAAATGCGTGTTGAGGCTCGACTAACTGAAGGATGGTGGGCCGAAGTGTGGTACACAGAGGGTTAAAGGGGAGTTGAGTGGGTGAATGTAGTGGTGAGAGAGAGGGAGAGAGAGAGAGAGAGGGGAGGTGAAATTATGAGATTCAACCGAGGATCGGTGCGGTGTGTTATTTAATTAAAGGCTTGATAAGGATTTTCGAATGAATGAAGTGGGATTTTTTGCTGTCGTTGATTTCTCTGAATGATGACAGGGATTCGTTTTATCAGCGGATGGAATGTGAGAGGAAAGGGAGAGGAGGGGTGGATGACAAAAAAATGGAAAATAAGGAGTGGGAGAATGAGGAGATGAAGACTAGAAGATAGAGGTCTATAATTGTCGAGACATTAACAGTCATTAAATGCCCTTTAAATGCAAGCGCGCGTTCTGATTTCGAATCTCGAACGTGTCCTTGAAAGAGACGCGAACTCCAAACCTTTAGAGGCCGAGCCTTTGGGAGTCCACCCTTTGAAAGTTCACACTTTTTGACTCCACCCTTTGGTAGTCAATCCTTTGAGAGTCAACCCTTTGTGGTTCTCTGTAGACGAGCTCTGGTCGATAGCTATCAATGACTTTCCACGGAATCGCTCTGGTAGGGGCGTCAAAATTGTCCCAAAAAAATTTTAACAAAAAAAAATGAACGAACCCTTGCAGCACTTGTTCGCAAGTTTTCCTCCTGTTTTCTTATTTTTTATTCTTGTTATCGATACCTCCTTCTCAGTCTCTTTGACTCTATCTCTCTCCCTCCCTCTCTCAGTTGAAAGTGCTCTCCTGCTCAAGTGTTGCTTTGTCGTCCATTTCTTCCCCTCTCTCTTTCCGCACTCATATGCATAAATATTTCGCTCAAGTGACAGCTCAACTGTCACATTTACTTTTCAACATTTGTTTTTGATGTTTAAGTCCTGCTCTTGCTCTTCTTCTTTCCCCTTCTTGATGGCGCCTTTTCCTTCCCCATCGTCCTCTCCCTCCTTTCACTCATCGTCTTCTTCTTCGATGTTTTTCTTCATCTCCCCCAGATTGTTGGTTTTGTCTTTGTGATTTTGCTGTTTGTATAATTCTGTTGTTTCAATGTTTTTTCTCCTTCTTTTTTTCTGTTGTTCTTATCACTTTGTTGGGTTTTCACTTCGTTCTTGTCTTATTCCATATCGTCGTTGATTTTTCATACAATTGTTGTTGTTGTTTTTAATTTTATTGTGGGTTTTCATATATTTTTTTGTTGATTTTCTTATATTTTTTTGCTGACTTTCTTTTATTTTTTGTTGATTTTCTTATATTTTGTTGTTGTCATGTTGTGTCATTCACTTATGCATTCGCACGATCTCGTTCTTAATTGTATTTTCTTTCTTTTCTCCTTGCAACAACTTTTTACCACCCTTCGACAAGATTCTCATCTCCGCCCCCCAGACACCATTCAAACTGCAAGGAAATTGATTTCAATGGTTGGTAACGTCAATGGGGGAGAAATTGCATTGAATGCAATTTTTTTACTAGATATTTCTGAATAAAAAAACTATACTTTTTTCTAATGAAATTATACAACGTTTATTTGTATACATATTTAATAAATTATTTCTTGTCTTTCCAGGTAAGAATTTTTAAATCAGTAAATCAGGACTATTCGAGAGATATTTATATTTGGTGAGATATTAAAAACATGCATTTAACATTTTTTAAAAATAATAAACGTAATAAAGGATTTATAATAATAATTTAATAATTACAATAATATTTCAATATAATATTTAAAGAATTGCTAGAATTTATTTTATTTTTTTGTATCGGAGTAAGTAATAAATAAAAATGAAAAATTATGTTAAATGGGAAACGAAAAATAAATAATTATGAAAAATATTATTTATAAAAAAATTAAATGAAAATCACAAGAAAAAAAAATAATATCATTAACCAAAAAATGTATACAAAAAATTAAACAAAATAAAATACATAAATACAATCCTTACCTCTCTCTTACCTTTCGCAATCGAAAAAGTCGCAACCTTCGTGTCCTTCGCAATAAATCGCAGACGGGAAGCGCGCCCAAAACTCGGCAACATTTTCCCTCAACACGTTCTCTCCGTGCAACATCAGTTACGATATTACTCTCATTATCTCTCTATCGCTTTCACTCTCTCCCCACAACCTTTTGCTCTCCGTTCGACGCCCACGTGCTGCGGAATCAAAACAAAAACATAAACAATGTTGCTCCTTCGTCATCGTCGTCGTTGATGTTGTTGTCGTCACCGTTGGCTGCCGCCACGCGCCGCATGTGTTGCCAGCGACGTTTACGATACGCCCCGCCACGGCGTTGCCATACAAAAGGTAGAGAGAGCACAACACAGAGAGACAAATTTCTCTCCGACTTGGGGATCGCTCTCTAGCACGTCCTCTGCCGCAGTCGGCGTCGTCGACGTCGCCGTCGTCGTCATCGTGTGGCTGCGACTCCAACGCACGACGCCGGGCGCCACACGAAGCGACCGACGGCCGTCGTTCAGTAGCGAATCGAACGTCGACCCTGCCGGTGCGTGTGTTGCGGGCGCGTGAGTGTGGAAGGAAATCAGCCCTGAGCAGTCCTGACAAGGACAAAGCGACGTTAGTGCAAAATTTAAGAATCGCCGTGACGAAGAATAGTTTAAAAAAAGTGAAAAATTGATTTCAAAAATTCGAAATTGAAGGCAATATAATATTAAAGAAAGTGTAAAATAAAAAAAGCCATCAAGTTAAATATAAAAATTTCAAGAAATAAAATGTTGAAATCGATGAAAACCGTAAAATCACAAAATTTATTGAGCAAAAAGTGGATGGAAAATAAATTGCTATTATAAATTTTAAAAATCACATTAATGTTAAAAATCTCATAAAAGTGAAGGAAATATAAGAGAAAATAAAAAGAGATACAAAATAGGAAAAAATATTTAGTGAAAATATCATCTCTCAAAGAATTTATTTTAGAAAATAAAATTAATAAATTATAAAATTCAAAAATTCATAAATAAAATTATAAATAAATATTATTTAAATTAATCATTATATCATATAATAATCACATTAAATATATTAATCTGAATTAAATGAATACAAAATGATGAGAATTGCTTGCAATTTCACGATATTGACTAGAAATTTGTAACTTGTGGTAAAGGTTCCAGCAAAGAAAGAAAGATCGAGCTTGAATCGACATTCAAAGGATTCCATAAGGATAACGAAAGCAACAGAATTCAAATGGATAAAAGGTGCTTAAGGGGAGCTCATCACAAAAATAAAACCTAGTTTAAAATTTTCTTTAAAACAATTCTTAAATTCAAAAATGTTCTTTGTTGAAAATTGTTTTATAAAAATCAAAATGGATTAACAATTAAGAAGTTCTCTAAAATTTATTGCCTTTACTAAAATTTATGCTAAAATTTACTAAAATTTATTTTTAATGCTTCGAATTTAAATTCTCCAAAAATCTTAAAAAATTTATAAAATTTTAAATTTTTAAAAAATTTCTTGTATTGCTAAAATATTTATAAAATTTTAAAAACTATAAAGTTTTTAAATTTTATACAACTTTAAAAATTCAAATAAAAATAAAAGTTATTACCAATTTCGAAACATTTTGTTAATTTAAAAAATTCATAAAAACAATTCGATCAATTGTGAAAATTATCTTAATATCCACTTCATGGAATAAAAGAAAAACAAGCATTTCCTGTAACTATAATTAAAAGAAAAATCAGTACTCGACTTCAACCCCAGGAGCACGGATTGCATTTTCCACGAATCCTTGTTAGACATTTTTTTTTTCAATTAAACGAGTTGTTTTTAGTGCGTTCTGTGTAATTAATTTTGTTGTCAAGGCGTGCGAAACCCCGATCCATTCATTCATCCATCCATCGTCCACCACAAACGCACCCATTCTTCGTGGCTTCGTGCTTAGTTGTGTTTCCTTCTCGGTCGTTCTGCTTCTCCTTCCGTTTCCTCTCATTATCAGGATCCACTCCTACTTGTTATTATTGTTGTTGTTGTTACTGTTGTTGTCCTCTTTCCCTCCTGACCAACAACGTCCTTGGAGCTCTGCAACTGGGTGCAGCCACCTGACAGCTGTCTTCCTCCAACTCGTCCAACTTCTCCTTCTCATCCTCCTTTCCCTTCTTCTTCTTCTGCTATCTGTCCTCCTGTCTATCCGGCTGTCGATCCCACTGTTTTCTCGTCCATATCCGCACTACTCTATCACTCCCTCTCATTCCATCCCTTTCTCTCACTACTCTCTATCACTCTTTTTCTTCCATTGCAATTTGTTTAGTTTTCTCTCCATTTCTCAGTGTTAGTGATGGCTTTGTTGTTGTGGTTCTTGTTGTTGCTGGGATCCTGCCACTGATTGTTCTTGCTGTTAATTCTTTCTATGATTGTTGTTGTTGCACTTACCATTGTTGTTATTGTTGTTATAGTTGTTGTTCTTATTGTCGTTGTTGCTACCATCATGGTTCTCCCTGTTTCTTGTCTGAAGTCTAGGGTTTTGAATTATTTCCTCGATCGATTTGTTTTAATTAAAATTGCATAATTGACATACTTGTTGTTGTGGTTGTTGTTTTGATCGCAATTGTTGTTGTGGTTATTGTTGTTATTCTTGTTCTTATTATTTTTTTTTGGTGTTAAGTCAAGTTTTTGCTGTTGACCCAAGTTGTTTCTGTTGACCCATGTTGTGTTCATTGCTTTTTTGCTATTGTTCCTGTTTTTATTTCTAATGTTGCTGCACTCATGCCAATTGTTGTTGCATTTAAGTGTCGCCAGCAAATGGTGGGCGTGGCCTTCGCTCTCTCATTAAAAACACTCGCCAACTGAGTGATTGAGTTCCATTGTGAGAATGTTTGTGTGAATGTGTCAGTATGGGTCAGTGTGAGTGAAGATCCCTTGGTTAAGAAGTGTTTGTCTCGTTCATCGTGTTGTTCTCTGTCTTGAGTTCCTGTGGATCCTTTGGTGACTCCTTAATTGACTGTCGTTTGTTCTCTGCTGGGGGGTGGGGCGTAGGGTATTTGACCAGGACTCCGTGATTTGTGGCCAAAGACCGTTGGGAAGAATTGCATTATTTTCTTAATTTATATTTTTCTTCAAAGTCTTTTCTGAATTATTTGACTGGGGATCGTGGCCTCAGGAGTCTGTTTTCCATTGGACTAGATTTCATCATAAAATGTGGAATAAAATTTGTCAAAACCGAGCAATGCATTTATTACTATTAATTAATATTTTATTTTTGAATAATTTCTATCATTTCAAAATATTTTTATAAATATTTTATGATGTCATGAAACTTGAATGAATTCATTGAAAAGAATATAAAATTAATTTTTCATTTAAATATTCAATATTTAAGGATTTCTTTTCTTAATTTAGAACAATTTTGTATATTTTTAATATCATATTCTCTCTCTATCCAATTATTCGTTTATAATTTCTCAGTTTCTAATTCCTTCTAAGAATTTTATTAATAAATGTATTGAACAAAAAGTTCTTGCACATTGTGGATTACTTATATTTCTGATATATCTTCCCTATCGTGCCGTTCTCTTCTCTCTCTCTTCTCGTTTACTCGATTTTGACATTTCCATGGCCCCTTTATTAAGGCGAATATTAACGCAATCGTCACGTGATTATGTCGGCCATCAACACCAGCACCACCCACCACCACCATCACCCACTCGATGTCTGTCCAATTTTCACCACCCTTCTCTCTTTTCCTTTCGTTTCCTTCCTTCGTTGATCCGCCACTGCTTTTGTGTGTCAATCCTTCGGCTAAGGAGGCTCAGCCGTAACTTGGCAATTAAATAATTTAACACACACACACTCGCCGTCATACTCAAGCACTCACTCACACTACAAGCCACACCAACACATCCGCAACGGTCTCGTGACTCACGTAATGTGGAACGTTTGGGGTGAGGAAAAAGTCGAGGGATTATTTTTCATTTTCGCTTTAATTTTATATTTTTCCCTTCGAATTTTTATCACATGCAGAAAAATTCAACAATAAAAACAGGAGGATTTTTTGTTGTTGTTGTCACCAGCACCAGTGCAATTAAACTTCACTCCCAACACACACACACATACACACACAGAGACACAGATGCATATGCGACACACACACACACCCACAGCCATAAGTGCGCAAACAATTAACAGCTGCAATTTAATGCCATCGAGTGGGAGTGAGTGAGAGGGAGATAGAGTGGAGAAAGAGATAGAGAGAGAGTGCATCGAGAGCACTTAAATATTACAACAAGAGCAACAATGAGAGTATCAACAGCAACAACAAAAACAATGAGAGTATCAACAACAACAATGAGCATTTCACCAACAACAATGAGAATATCCTCAACAACAACATTGAGCATTTCACCAACAACAATACTAACAGCTGGAATTTTTTCATCCTGCATTATTAATAAAGCAATTTTATTTTAATTTTCCACACTTTCCTTCCGCCGACCACCGTCGATCGCTCAACGACCACGCCCCTTGGCGGCTCGCCACGCCCCCACGGTGTCGCCAAGTGTCGCTGCTGAAGTGGAGCGGAAATTCAATTTTCGCTTTCATTTGCAATTTTATATTTTTCACACTTCGCTTCGCTGGATCGGTTGGTTTTTTTTCTGTATTTAATTAGTGTTAAAAGCGAGACTGCTTTAAAGGAAGTCGTCGAAGTCTCCTCGCAAGCTCTCGCCCCTCTCTCCCTCTCTCGACCACATACCTAGAAACCTCCCAGCAGGCTTTTGATATTGAAATCGCGAGTCTGAAGAATTTTTCATATCTGGACTATACATTTTTTCATGAAAGGATGAAAATTAATATAAATTTTTAAATATAAATTAAATTTTCATATATGTTATGATTTTTTTTATTTTTGAGTTTTTTTATATTGATCTTTTTTAACAAATATATATTCAAATAAAATCATAAGATATGAATTATTTTTCGTGTTTTTTTTCCTCTTAAAAATTTTCTAATTTATTTGACGTTGGGTTTTTATTTTTTATATTGATTTTTTATAAATCTTAATATGAATTATTTTGCAGTCAATTTTTTATTGATTTTTTTATTTCTTTAAATATGTACTATTTTTCTTTATTTTCCTGAGTTTTGAAAAAAATTTTCATTTAATTTGGAATATACTAAAAACCCAGAAATGGTTTCTGTTTTGATTTCGTCAAAATATTCTCCCATTCTCTTTAAGAATCAGTATTCAATAACTCCAGTTATCCATTCCTCGACCGTGCCTTCATCGCATAAACTTTGAGTTCCTTCAGAAGTGATTATTATTTTTATATCGCTCTGTGGAGTTATATTTTTGTTCCACACTCATTGACAAAGTCTGTCGTATTTTTTTCCTCCATTTTTTCCAAACACCCCACTCTCTTTTACCTTCGAATTTTCTCCCTCCCTCTCGCGATTCGTGTGTCCTTCGCATTAATTTCCGAGGATCAAACGGAAGTTCATTCGTTTCACCGCAAACATAAACTTGTCCAAACAATTCGACGTCGTTGCGAATAAACCAACAATACAACAACATCGATTACAACAAGTAAAGGCACCTTCAACAACAACAACAATAAAAAATAACAAACAAACAATAATAAAAACAACACCAACAACAAAAAGAACAACAAAAATGAAGACAATCGAATTCCCCAACTAAAACAACTCCATTTCGGCAGTCAAAACAATAATAAAAGAATTATTAATAGACCGCGACAAACAAACAAACAAACGAACTAGCGAATTCCACAACTGTCGAGTCCTGTCGGCTCCTTCGTCGTTGTCGTCCTCGCGTTGCCAACCATTCATAAAGTCACCTCTCACCTCTCTGCCCCAGGGCTAAAATGTCGTAAAACTATGCGAACGCAAGTTCCGCTTGAAGTCCTTCGAGGGGTCGCCGGCTTCCTTCGGATGACGCTGACCCAGTTTCCTGACATTGGCATCCTTTGAAGGCGTCGTCGTTCTAGTCGACAACGTTGTCGTCATCATTGTCGTCATCGTTGTCGTCTTCAATGTTGTCGTCGTCAACGTTCTCGTCATCGTCGTCGCTGTCGTCAACGTTGTCGTCATCATCGTCTTCGTTTTCGTCGCCGTCATTGTTAGCACGATGAACGAAATCAGTCTGAAGGTTGACGTTAATTGTTGATAGTGGTAGTGAGCACATTGTTGTTGTTTTACTTGTGGTTGTATTTTCTGTTGTTGTTGTTGTTGTACGCCCTCCTAATGCCTGAGTGAACTTGGCAACGAAATTTTTGATTTAATTGCGCGTTTCATGCGAACCGAAACTTCGACGATGGCAAGAAACAAAAACAACAACGATACTAACATAACACAGCGTTGCGAGACCCAACGCAACCACAGAAACATAAACATCAACAACAATAACTACAACAACAATAAACCCTACAACAACAACAACGATAACTTCAACGAAAGAGGACGACGAAAGGAAAACAAAAACTTGTAAATTAATGAAAATTCGAAGTTTCCCAGCGATGTTTTCGCAGGGAGGACGTTGAAAGGGGGCGTGGCATGGGTCCCTGCACGCCTCGGTGCGCCTCTGTCTAAATGGAAAATCGCGGGAAAATTAATGTTAATTAAAACAGGCAGTGGCTCGAGCCAGTGATGCCAACGGACGATGTCCTACTTCGGTCATTACTCATTGATTAGGGAAAGAGAGAGGATGAGGGTGAAGAAGAGGAGAAGGAGGAGTAGGATGATGAGGAAAAAGAGGAGCATGAGGAGGACGATGAGTATACGACGGCCATCACCGAAGGACATTCGCGAACTGACAGCGAAACAAACGAGGGAAGGGAGCAAAAAACATTGAAAATGAGGAGAAGGGGGCGTGGCATGATCAATGGCTTGCAATAAAGCGACGAGCAACACTTTCGCTCTCTCTTGAAATATTTTCGAATATTTGTAACATCAGCCAACAACAAAAACAACACCAAACAACGACAAAAAACATCAGCCAAAAACAATAAAACCCCTTAACATTAACAACAAAAAACTTACGAAAACAACAAAAACACCCCTCCAAAAAAACACACCACACAACAACAACTTTGTACGCCAAAAACTTTTCATGCTTCGACGCGAATCCCACCAAAAGGGGGCGGGGGGTGTGGCAGGGTGTAAAAGTTCACTTCAATATTTCACTTTTAATTTCTCATTTTTGAGTTTTCACCATTTCACGCCCGTCATCAGACTTCGTCTCTTTCTCCCTTTCTTTCTTCCTGTCTGTTTGTCCTTCAGTCTGTCTGTCCGTCTGTCTCCCCAGCGTCAACCACCGCACGCGTCACAACAACAACAACTACAGTAACAACAATAAATATTTATACAGACACTTGCCAAAGCGAAGGGCTGGACAGGCCAAAGTTTGAGGGCGACGAGAGTGGAGTGGACAGAGAGACAGACAGACTGACGAAGCCTTCGTCGCCGCCGCTGGTTGTTAAAATATTTGCTCGCCTCTGCCTCCCCTTCAGCCACGCCCCCCCCCCCCTCCTTCACTCTGGTCCTTTTCTCGTTTTTCCCCCAGTTTTAAAGTTCGTTCCTTGCCCCATCGTTCGTCATCCACTTCCAACTTCCTTCTTTATTTTCTATCTTCCGTCTTCCTGCACCTTCTTGCTACTTCCTCCATCTCCCCTCTTCCTCTTTTCTCTCCCTCTCTAATTCTCTTTCTTTCCCCCAAAGTCTTTCGAATGATTTTGCATTTTCTTTTAATGCCCAAGAATTAAACTTCAATTAACAGTGATTTTCTTCCCTTCTCCGGGTGTCTTCATCTCTCTCTCCCTCTCTCCTTCTTGGTCTGGTTTTCTCATTCGTCATTCTGCCTCTGCCTTTTTTTAGTCTATCTCCGCTCTTGTTTTCTTTTCTTTTTCTTCCTTTCTCTTTCTTCAGTTGGAATGTCTTCACTGATAGGTCTCGTGGATCGTCCTCTGACTTCTTCTGACTGCCTCCTTCGTTTTTTGTTCTAAGGAGCTTTTTTTGTGTGTTTCATTCTCGTTCTCTCTTTCCGTAGTTCTTTCTCTGAGTCTCATTTTCTCACTCTTTATTTCACTGTCATTTTCTCACTTTGTTTCTCGTTCACTCTCTATCTCTTTTTAAGATTCAAGATTTGTTGTATTTTCTTAATCTTCTCCCAGACTTCTCGTTTCCATTTGATGCATCTTTCTTTTGCTTCATCTTCCTTTTCTCTCTCTATTTCTCTAGCTCCCTCTAGCTCTATTTCTCTCTGTCCGTCCCTCTTCCTCCCATTTTCTTTCTATCTCATCTGCCTCTGTCTATTTGACTCCTCAGTCGCTTCTGTCTGTCTTCCAACTATCTCTCTCTCTCTTTGTTCGTCTGTCCGAATGACTTTTCTGTCTGAACATGATTTGGCTTTTTCCACATTCGCCAGACTCATCCATGGTTTCTTGTCTTTGGTCTGTCTGTTCGTTCACACTCCTCATCATCATCCTCGCTATCCTCTTCCACCTCCTCGTCTACCACCACCAACGACCACCCCGAGATCGCCATCCATTGAATTCCATGGGCTCGTGTTTCGACGAGCTTCGGCTGGGGTTCGAACTTCGAACTAGAGGCCGGAGCTCGTGGCGCGTCCATTCGTGCGGAAAACCTGCCCGCCTCCGGCCTTGTGGGAATTTCATTTCCTCATACCATGGACTTCACTCTCCCCCATCTCTCTCTCTCTATAGGTCTCCCTTTCTCACTTCCACTCATAGTCGATCCATCCTCTTCTATCTCACTGTCGATGGTCTGGTCTTCTCTAACTGCGAATTGCGGTTGCATTTTAAGGATCTTAAGTGTTGAGGGAATTCTCGTCAATTTCTGACAACTGGGGGATTTTTGATTGAATTCCTCCAGACATGGGACTGAGGACAAGGGCCAGAGAAAGAGACAAAGACAGAGGGGTGGAGGAGGTCGGAAATCGGAGGCTGTCGATGGAAAATTTAAATAACTTAAAAAACAATCAACTCCTCGCCGGGGATGCGAAATCCTGATGGAGTTCATTGCGAGAGATAGAAAATGGCGAGGGAAGAGGAGAGAAACAATTAAATCAGGAATCGTTGGAGGATGAGAATTCAATCTATGATCATCGTCAGAGCGTAGAAAATGAAAGGAATTAGAAAATTTGAAATTCTAAAATTTCTTCACGGAATTCTGGAACAAAAGTAATGAAGTGAGAAATAAGAAAAAATAAGAATTTGTGAAGAATTCTACAGTGAACTAAATTTAATTGAAATATTTGAAAACAATGAAAAAAATTAATATTATGGATAAAATAAGTTGTAAGAAGTAAAAAAAAATATGAATTAATTTCTTTATATTATCCAAAAAAAAAAAAATAAATATTTTTTAAAAAATTCAGACATTTTATTAAAAAAAAATTGAAAAGTATTTTCGACTTTGCTGAAGAAATTGTTGGAGTATAAAATATATACAAAAAAACTTTGCAAAATCTCTTAAAATAATTCAAAACATGATCGCAGGATATTTTCTGAGAACAGTAGAAAAAAAGACGTGGCAGAGATTTCCATCCTTATCCTTAGAATGAGGATTATTACCTTCATTGTTATTACATTCATGATTATTACATTCACTCGTCTGAAGTTCCTTTGAAAGTTGAAATCTTTGAATCATTTTATTTTCTCTCACTTTTTCACATGTTCCGTCTCGCTCACTCGACAATGACTCAAAGTTCGAAGCGGAAATCTAATTTTCTTTGTTTCCGGCGCGATTATCGAAACAATCCCGAAACTTCCTCATTGCTCAAACTTTTTTC
This sequence comes from Coelopa frigida, assembly GCA_017309665.1. Classification (NCBI taxonomy): domain Eukaryota; kingdom Metazoa; phylum Arthropoda; class Insecta; order Diptera; family Coelopidae; genus Coelopa; species Coelopa frigida. The sequence goes on along the minus strand of CM029565.1, from coordinate 4,961,794 downwards.
GCTCTCGCCTTCATCTCAGCCTTCGATAAGAGAGAGAATTTTTAAATTTTCTCCGCCTACCGCATGAGCCTCGGGCTACCGGAGCTCACAGGGAAGTAGGTCAAAGCTCAAAGGAGGGGTGGAGGAGGTAAAAAGATGGCATGAGGGAGGGAGAAGTCAGGAGTTGGGGGAGAAGAACGCAGGAGTTGGGGGAGGGCGGGACTTAACTGATAAGCAGAAATAAATTGAGAAAGAGAATGTGAGGAAGGAAAATCAGGAACAGAAAAACCTTGTGGAAACGAAAGAAATTTGGGAAAGATAAAAAGAAGAAATTTAGGAACGAAAAAAGGTGATGTTGTAGGGACAAAAGAGTAGAGAAAGAGAGGGAAAAAGAGGGTAAAAATTAAAAAAAAAAACAAGCAAATGAAGAGTTGGAATGGGAAACTGAGTACTAGCCCACATATGTCCAGTGGGCCTCCGTCCTCCATCGACCTGGACCTCGACATTTAAACCTTTTTTTCCAACCCGAATCAGAGTATATAGATGTGTGCATTTGATACAGTAACTGTGTTTGTATGTGTGTTTGAGTGTATGTGTGTTTGACTGTGTGTGTGTAACTGGCAGACATTTTCTACTTTAGCAATTTTTCTTTCCTTTCATCCGGCATCGGGTTCCCAAAGAAATCGGATCGAAAGAAATAAAAAAAACTTCAGACTCCGACTCGGGGTCGGGATTTAAATCTGCTGATAGGCGATGGTTTTTGTTCTGGCTATTGTTGTTATTGTTGCTATTTTTGTTGTTTTTCCTCTTGTTTTTTCATTGTTTTTGTTATTGTTTTTCTTACCATTCAGGTAACCTTTTTTCTTTTGGTCGATGTCGTTTGTTTTTGTAATAATGTTGTTATATTTGATGATGGTGTTTGTTTTTGTTGTTGTTACTATAGTTTTTGTTCTTGCTATTCTGCGCCTCATAAGCTCTGATTTTATTGCGAAAGTCCGGCAGCTCCGAAGGTCTAAGGTCTGTGGACTAAGTTCGAGGGTTTTTATTTTATTTTTTCCTTATTTACCTATTTTTCATTATCCTTCATTTCGTTTGTAATTTATTCCTTCTTCCTTTTCTTCTCTCTCCTCCTCTCTCTCTTCGCTCCTTTGTTCTCCATCGAACGTTTGTTTTTACGAGATTTTCCTGGGATTTTCAGGTCGTTTCCTGGAATTGCCGAAGGTGCTTTTCATGTGTTTTGATCCTGGGATTTTTTATTTATTTTTAAATTTAGGATTTTCTTTTTGAGAGCCTCACTTAAAGAGGAACCTTCTCGTCTGGATTGGAATGAAATTTAAGGACATTTGCTTGGGGGCGATGGAAATTCGCAGACAACCGCTCATTAAAAGAATGCACTTAACCACAACAACAATAACTACAACAAAAGGGAAAAAAAGAAAGAAAAAACAACAACAAGAAAACACAAAAATAAAAATGAAGAAAAAATAATAAAAGCATAAAAATAAAAATATCATCAACCACAAACAAAAAAACATGAAAATACAGTAGCAAAAAAATAATAAAAAACATCATCAGCCACAACAACAAAAACGAAAACAACAACAACAATAATAGCATTAACCGATAAACACCAATAATAACAACAATAATAACTATAAATAAAATAATAATAAAATCCTCGCCATTTTCTCTCTCCTTTCACTCCTGTCATTCTCTCTTTCACATCCTCTCTCTCTCTGTCTCTCTCTCACCTCTCGCAAGTCAAATTGCCGCTCGGCTTTCGCTGGCCACACGACGATGGACGATGACCACCACCGCCGCCAACGATAACAACATAATTTCTTCGATTGTTGTTTCTCTTGCACCACTTAACAACACTTTCGTCCTTTCCACCTGTCCCCGCCGTTTTCCCGTCAAGCTTTAGTCGTGGTCGTAAAATTTACTCTTAAAGCCAGTCACAAAAATAATAACAACAATAACAACAACAATAGCATCGGCGACAACAAACAATATTAAGTCGCAATTTAAAGTTTCCAACCAGTAAAAAAAAAAAATGTTAAAAAAATTAAAAAATTGTACATTGGTATGAGACTGTGTGTGTGTATGTTTGTGTGTGTGTGAAAAAATCCATCGAAAGTGCATTTCTCGCAACGCTAATTGTGCGCGGCCATTTTTATGCCGCCGCCGCCGCCATTTTTCCTGTGTGGAAATTTTTACGCCATTTTTCTCATTTCGCTGGAATTTTCTGGAATTCCCACGATCTTTTTCGTGTATTCATCGGATTGCTAAAGCCGTTGCTAAAAGCCGCGAAAATTAAAAATAATGCATTCCACTGCATTCCGTTTCATTTTAATTTATTTTGAAATTTTTCATTTGTTTTTTTAAATATAATTCATTGTAGTATTTTTGTTTTTTTGTTCTTGGGTTTCTTTCTGTTGGGTTTTATCCGATGTGATTTTTATTTCATTGTGATGTTATTATATTTTTATTTATTTTTTTGTGATTTTTTTTCGTTTTGATTTATATATTTTTATTTAATTTTTTGTTGGTTTTTTTCTGATGGTTATCTTGGTATATTTTATTTCCGGTTTTAATTATTTTGTTTATTTTCGTTATATCCTTCATTTGTTTATTATCCACAGGTTTTTATTACTTTTATTTATTTAGTTTTGTTTTATTAATTTGTTTTTATTTGTTTATTTTTATTTATTAATTTTTATTTTTTTATTCCACATTTTTCCATATGTTATTTTCATATTTTTCCCGTGATTTTGCATACATTTTTCTTCGGTGTGTTGTTGCTGAGATAGTAATGGCTTGTTGTTGATATTTTATTGTTATTGTTCTTTATTTCTTTCATTCACTATTGTTTGGCCTTGTATTGTTGTTGCTTTTCCACTATTGTTATTTTTCTTTTATTGTTATTCTTGCTTCCCAGTTATCATCGTGGACCACGAACCACTCGCGACCTCTCTCGAATGTTTTAATGGCTTTTAATGGTTAACAGAGTGTGTTTGTGTGGGTGTCTTTTTGTGTGTGTGTGTTCGTGCGAGTGACTCGGTGCATTTGTGTGTGAAGTGCATATGTTATTTTTTTGCTCACTCGCTGCGTAATTGTAATTTAATATCCTGTAGTTCCTCATCACCCTCGCCCCAGAGCTGGCCATGGGCAGATGTTTTTTTCCCTTTTTCCACCATAGCCTTAGTTCTTTCCAACATCGACCAATTTGTCGACCATTTTTTACTCCATATCCTCACAAATGAACCTCAACCAATATTCTTCATACATCGTGTACTCGTTATCCTTGAGAGCTGAGACGCCTTGGAACCTGCGACTTCTTGTTCGCGAGCTCAGAAAGCGAAAACTTTGACTTCCTTCATTCTTGCCTTCATTCCTTCATTCCTTCTTGCATTCACTTCTGCCTTCCTTTTTTGGTTTCGTTCCTCGGTTCATTTCCTGCGATGTCCTTTAACCTGTCCTCGAGTCCACGGCCCACGATTTCGCTTCCATCCATCGCCTCATTCTCTTCCTTTCAGAACCTCTTCATCTTCCCACACCTCTGTCTCTTTCTCACACCTCCCTCTCTTCCTCCACCTCCCTCCCTCTCTCCATTTCTTCCACCCCCTCCCACCAATGACCACGTGAGCCCTCGTCGAATCCTGGGAATGTCCTGTTGTCGTTTGTCCTGCCGACATCCTCCTTCTTTTTCGATGGGGTGGTTGGAGTGGGGTCAAGAAATCTCAATGCAATAAAAATTAAAATTAAAACGAGCGAAACGACATTCGTATCATTCTTTCTCCCTCCTCTCTCGTTCCTCTCTCTCGCCCTTCTCGCTCCCTTCTCGTTCCTTTCTCGTTCTTCCCTCGACCGTCACGTATTTTTTTGCATTCCATTTCATTTCCTTCGACATTTTTTTCCGCATGAGCCTCAACACTAATTTTTGTTGTCATTGTTGTTATATTTATCATTGTTGTTATACTTGTTATTGTTGTTATTATTCTTGTTTTTGTTATTTTTTTTTTTATGATTGTTGGTGTCGAGCTCTGGTAGCGGAAGGACATGAATTTTTATGTGTTTGTCTTGGGTCTTTTTTTTACATTTTTCTTGAAATTTAATTTATTTCTTTATCAGAGAGTTCGCTTCCGGTTCCGTATCCGGACGATGCGGGTCGAGGGGTGGGGGAATGAGGAATGTCAGGAACGTTGACCAGAAGGAGAATGAGGAGGAGAATAGGAGAAGAACAAGTAGCAAGAAACCGAGGAGGTTGAGGATGAGGGCCATAAAAACCAACGTCAAAATGAATCTTCGTAAAAAGCCAGAAATGACCCCATGGCATTAATTTCGCTCTCTTCGTAATTAGTCATAATATTTTAATGCGCTCTCCCCCACTTCCTTCCTCTTACATACTTCTTCTTCTACTTTCCCTCCTTCCATCATATTCCTCCCTTCATCTTCCATCCTTCATTCCCGTTTCCTCGCCTTCACTTCTTCTCTAATCGTGGGCGCGGAAATTGAATTTTTATCTAATTTCTCGTTTTTATTGCTCCGAAAGCTTTAAAAATGAACTTCAACGATTTCTTTAATTTCTTAATATTCTTCTCTTTTTCCTTCGTGCTAGTCCTTTCTTTCTTTATTTGTTTTTCCCTTCACTCCTACTCTTCATCGACCTTCTTCTTCCTCGACCTCTTCTTCCTTAAACTCTTCTTCGTCCCAGAAACTCGTCTCGTCCTGGAATTCCTTCGTCTTCAAATTTTTTTTTCCTCGAGGCGACCGAATAAGTTTGTCAACCTTTTTCCTTTCGTTCGCCAGCCTCTAATCCTTCGTCCAATATCCTCGCCCACCTCCGGAGCGCCTCCATCTCCTTCTTTCTCTCTCACTCTCCCTGTCTCCCTCTCTCTCTCTCTCTGTCTCTCTCTCCCTCCAGCATACCTTCCACGCCCCCACGCCCACAACATGTCTTTATTGAATTTTTCCTCCGGAGCCTCCTAATCATGCTTCCGAACTTCAGATCACGTCCCGCAAACTTTCTCTCGTTCTCGTTCTCTTTCACATCGTCGCTTGCGTCTCGTTTCTTCGTCTCTCTGACTGCTTTTTCTTCTGATGTGAATTTTTCTTCTCTACTGTAGATTTTTCTTCCTCTCCTTCGACAACTTCCTCTAGTTCCTTTTCCAACTTCTTCTCTTCTTTTTCTCCAATATCCTTTCAGTCGTCTTCGACTTCTTCTCTTTCGTCTCCGACTTCGTTTCATGCCCTCTATCACCACTTTCCACCTCGTCCATCGGATCCTTAATTTCGTCTCAAGTCTTCAGTCTCGCATCGAAGCAGGACAAGAGGAAGAGTGGGAGAGGGACGAGGATAAGAGTAGAAAAAGGACAAGGAGACGAGTGGGAAAAAGGACGATGGGATGGAAGGTCCTCTGTAGGCGGTTGCCCTCGGCATGCGCTGGAAGGGATTCGACTCAGCTCACGTGCTGGAATCCTGGGCCTCTTCCTACATCCTCTTTTCGCCTCCACCCACCAACTCCACCTACCTTCAGGATCCAGGCCTGAGCCTAGGTAACTGACTGTTTATTGTCTTTGTCTCTGGCCACCACATTCGTCGCATGCGACCCTTGCTTTCACTGTATTAGTCTTTGTCTCCCCCCAACCTTATCTTTGTTCTCCTTCTCTTGTCCTCCCTCATCGTGGCAGCCACCAAATAACCTCGGGTCACGCGGCACCCGAAGACCTTGGCCAGGGCCAGGAGAAGGACGAAGGACGTCGGGTTTGGTTCTAGGATCGCCTTCGGAGAGTTTTCTTAATTCCTTTTCTTTTTTCTGGAGGTGGACGAGAGGAAGAAAGAGGAGGAAGAGGATGACGAAGAGCAGGAAGATGAAGACGTGGACGTCGAAGATGAGGTCGACGAAAATGAGGTAGACGAAAAGGTGGAGGATGAGGACAAGGAAGAATAGATGAAGGAAAACGAAGAATAGGATGAGGTGATGAAGAAGTAGGAGAAGGAATCATTCTTCGATAGTCTTCATCATTCACCTTTTCTTTTCCGTTATTTTTTCGTCATCTTCAGCCATCGTCTTCCTCTGCATCTTCGTCCTTCGATTGTTTCTTCGTCCTTCGATTGTTTTTTTCGCCCTTCATCTGTTTCTTCGTTTTTTCGTCTGTTTCTTCAGCTCTTTTCGTTTTCTTCTTTCTTCGGAGTGAATCGATTTTTGCTCCTCACCTAGAGCTCCAACGGATTCCTACCATGGTTTCATCTTCGGTCTCTTCCTTGGTATCTTTGTAGAAATATTTATTGGTTTCTTCGTTCATTTCTTCCTTGGTCTCATTGTAGAGATCTTCATTGGTGTCATTGTCCATATCTTACTTGGATTCTTCCTTGGTCTCTTTGAACAAATATTTCTTGGTCTCTTCGTCAACCTCTTCCTTGATCTTCCTTCTACTACTGAGCCTCCCTCACCTTCCTTCACTTTCTTTTCCATCTTCCTTCCCACCCTCTTTAGATTAAATTTTGTCGCAGCACATGTCAATTTTTCGTCCCGACATCGGCCGAATTTCATCCTTTTCCAGCTGTCTTTGTCGCATAGCATCATCGCAGGACAGGACAACACGACATTTCATGGAAATGCAAAATATTTCATAAAATATTCCACTCAGGTTCCCGACTCGAATCTGCTGTCGAATCCCAAATAAATGATTCGCCCACTCAACCCACAACGACTGGAGCGTGGCGAAGGAGGCGATGATGGGCCAAAAGGATGCCGACTCCTTCATCCTTTTTCACCAGACCCCCCCAACCCCCCAGAGTCAGTAGGAGACATGATTAATCATGCTCGAGGCATCCATTTTAAACTCGGGAAATTTTTCTGACAACCTTTGACACTCGGGTCGAGAGAACTTTGCGCAAAAAGAACGCTCGGCCAGGAATCCAACGAGGACTTTTTCTTCGGGACTTCTTCAGGACATTCTCTGGAGTTTTTTCTGGACTTCTTCGGGAGTTCTTCATGAGTTCTTTGGGTTTTCTTTCATAGGTTTTCTTTCTTAGGATTTTATTAGGTTTTTTTATTCAGGATACGTTGAACTTTGTTGGAAATTAATTTTGTGTGTTTTCTCAACGAGCAGGGAACGGGTTAGAAAGAAAGAGAGGAGAATGAGAGGAGGCAAACGAGTCTCTGCTTGGAAAGTTAATTAAAATAGGAGGACGCAGGATACCAAGAATCCTTCGCAGTCATTTGAAACCACTTCAAGTCGATGAAGCGTGGATTCCTTAAATGGACACAGAGTGTGAAAGAGAGAAGAATGACGAAGATATAGTGAGAGTGAGATGGAAAATTCTAAGCAGCTTAAAGAGGAATCCTTTAAAATGTCGCCCGCCTAACCGAAGTAGGTTTCCCGGCCACAGGATCCTTTCGAGCGCATCCTTCGCACCGAAGGAGAAGACGTTTTAAAAGACTTTCTCCTTGAAACACCTTCAACAAAGGTACACAATGGACACATATTTGTGGGTGATGTAGATAAAAGCAAAAACAATGACAAGAACATCGACAACAACAATATCTCTGACAACAACAACACTAACTGGGGATGGAAAACAAAAACCCTTTGGCAGGACGAAAAATAGGCCTGTTTAAATAATGAAGATAAACAAGCCTTCGGCGACGACGGTGACATTGTTTTTACACCAAGGAGTAAACAATATCAACAACAATAACAACAATGAAGACAACAACAAGAAATGACAACAACATTAACAGGAACAAAATATCATACAACAACAATTATAACCATAGGAACAATGACAAATAGAACAACAACAGAAACAGGAACAATTCCAACATCACCGAGAACCAGAACAACAAACGAGACAGAAACACACACACATACATGAAGGGGAGAGTGTGAGAAAGGGAGAGGGTGAGGCAGAGACCGATGGAGTGAGAAAGAGACAACGAGATGGTGGTAGGTTGTAGAAAAATGGCAGATTAGTAGCAAAAAATGAAGGGAAGTCTGGAACTAAATGGACGAAGGGAGCCTGAGGACGACGACATGACGAGACCTAATCAACAATGACAACAACAATGGAAGGAGGGAGGACAACAATTGGGGGAACAACAACAATTGGGGGAACAACAATATGAACAACAACAGGAAAACAACAATAACAGTCAGAACAAGAGCAGCAAGCAGCATGAACATCAGGAACATCGAGTGAACTCCGGACAACAGGAACCAAGGACGAAAAACACGTTGGAAACGAGACGAAAGGAGGCCACGAGAGGATGAAACATGGACCATGGACCGTGGGTGGCGATGTTGGATGAAACATTTGCACAAAATCCGAAAACAAACCTGAATTCGAACTCCAACCATTGGGACAAAAATAACCCGAAGTGCGAAGTGAGAGCGACAGATCCAGGTTAAAATTATAAAATCATCCCAAATGTTCGTTCGTAGCAGAGCCGGACCAAACGACAGCACACGCGAGGGAATTGAGGGTGAGATGGGGTGGAGATGAGGAAAATGGCAACTGAATGGCTAATGACACATGTCTATCTAGGGGCAGACTCTGTTTCTTTTATTCCATATCCTTCTGAATCTCTTTTACCGATAGAAGCCCTTTAAACAAAGGATCAGCCGGTTCGGTTTCGTTCTCGCTTTGGTGGACGAGGATGTCTGTTATCTGAGGCAAGCAACTGATGGTCCAAAGGAGGCTTCCGGCTTAGGTTGAGGAATCCTTTGGGCCTCTCTTCTGGCCTCTTCTGATTGCACTATTTCTCATTTTAAGTTGGTCCTTGGGTTTCTCATCCCTGTTGTTGGACCTCTTTTCGAATAGTAAATTCTCTAACTTTCACTTTCATTCTGTAGTTTATGCTTTTTAAAGTCTTAAGGATCATCTCTCTTCTTATTTCTCACGCCCTCACTCTCTCTCCCTCCCCTTTCTAATTCCATTTCCACATCCTTCTCTTTATCCATAACCTTCTGTTTCCTTTGAAGTCTGCGATTTCCAACACTTCCGGTCGGATACCTCTCAACCTGGCCCCGATGTTCTCGATCTCCTTCTCATGTTGCTCCCTTCCATCTCTTACTTTTCTGTACTCTCTCTCTCTTTCTTTTCTGTCTGTCTCTCTCGCTCGTTCAACTCCTCGTTCACTCATTTCTTTATACATTTCATTCATAACTTCATTCATTCATTCCTTTAACCTGTCTCGCTCTCAATGTCAATGGTGCGATTCCGGTTGTTTCTATCATCTTCTCTGTCTTTTTCTCACTCTCTGTCTAACTCCATTTCTCTGTACCATCCTGTCTCTCTTCGTCTCTCTCTCTCTGTCACTTTCTCAACTCCTTCCATCTCCCTCATCGTTTTGATACCTTTCGAGCATTTGTTTCGTACACGCAAAATTTCTCTCGAACAACATGGCGTTGCCAGTGTTGCTTGTTGTTCGCCTGGTTAGTGTTGCCTCCTCTCAAGTGACTTCGTTCGACAGGGTTTTCTCTCTCTTTCTTGTTGTGTTCTTGTAGTTTCCAGTTATGTGTCTATTGATATATCGTTGTAGTTGTTTTTATTAATGCTGCTTCGGTTGTTGCTGTTGCTATATTTCCTATTCCTCTGGATGTTGTTGTCTCTGTTGTTGTTGTTGTTGTCGTGGTACCTACTGTTGTTGTCTCTGTTGTTCCTCTCATTGTTATTTTCTCACCCTCGTTGTTGGATGTTGTTCTAATGAGCAATGTTGCCACTTGTTTTATTCTCCAATATAGGATTCTATTTTATTATCTTTTTTTTTTTTTTTTGTTCGCCAAGGTTATTGTTGTCACTGTCTGTTGTTGTTGTTGGTAGTGTTATTGTTGCTAGTTTTGTTATTGTTGCTCTTTTTGCTATAGTTATTTTTGTTTTATTTTTATTTTTGTTATAGTTTCTGTTATTTCTCATTCTCTCAGCTTCATTGGGGAATTATTTGGCGCACTGCGGTCGTGTTTGTTGTGTCTGTGTCTCTCTGTCTGTGTTATTGCTGTAGCTATTGTTGTTGTCATTACTCTTGTTGTTATTGTTTCTAAACCTCTGTTGTTGTTATTTCAGAAGCTTTAGCTTTAGTTAGTGTGGTTGTTGTTGACCATCGCTTGTTATATTATTTAGGATTTCACAGCTCTCCATTTGCAGCCACAAGTCTACGACTGCCTATAAATGTGTGTGTGTGTGTGATTACCACTATATGTGTATATGTATGTGAAACCCCCCAGTGTGTATGTGAATCCCCTTCGTTGCTGTGTGTGTGTGCGTGTGTGAGACTGTCTGCGTTCGTTCTTCTTAATATTGTTTTATTGTCTCGGTTAATTAATGAATTAACACCGAGTCTAATACAGTTATTATGTTCTTTCTCTCCTTCCTTCCCTCTCTCTTTCCATCCTTCTTTTCTCTCACACCCTCCTTCTCTCCCACTGTGCTGGGATTTCGTTTTCTCTTTGCCTCGTGTCCCCAACGTGGAATTCATTCATTCATGATTTTGTCTGGGATTTCTAATAAATTATATTTATTTAGACCATGACATGTCGTGAGTGTTGTCGGGGTCCGAAGTTAATTCCATTGAGGTGAAAGCGATTGCGGAGGGATTTCACAATACAGTATCCACTACCATGAAATTTTTGGGGAAAAGAGAGTTATCAAGGCGAACATTTTAATTTTACATAGGCATTAATTGTTCTAAAGTGTGCTGATATACGATTAAATGAGAGGTCAAAAAATGATTGAATTTAAAAGAATGAAAGCTTATATAGAATTTTATTCATAGAATATTCAGTATCTAAAACTAGTAACCTATCTCTTCAATACTATTTTTGTAGAGACAGAAACCTTTATAAATAAAATATTATTTCATAAAAGAAGATTTTCATGAATCCAAGTTGCGAAAATCAATATATCAGACTCTACTTCAGACCCTTCAATTGCCATCTAACTCCTGAATTCTCTTCGGCTTCTCTTCATCAGAAGTCCTCAACAGCGCTTCAAGATCCACTTCAGATCTTCTCAAACCCATTTTGGAACTCCTCAAACCCATCTCGTATTCTCAAAGGCTCCTCGATACCTTCATCCTAGACCAAATCCCGAAAATTCTACACTAACTCCATCTCTCTCTCTCTTCCTCTCTCTCTCCTTCTCCTCTCCCGCCTGTCTGCGGAAGTGGTGAAAGCAACGAACCAGGCAAAGGCTCGAATTTACAAAGAATTCGCGGCGAGAAACAAGGACTAGAAAAGGAGGAGAGGGAAGATGTGGTTGAGGAAGAGAAATAGGAGTAGGAAAAGGAGGAGGAGGATAGAAGGAGGAGTCGTGTTTGAAGTTAGGTGGGCGATACTTCAAAGGCCGAAACCCGCTTCGTTGGTGGCCCACACAAATGGTTGGCAACACTGGCGTGAGGTTGTGATAACGGTAATGTTCGGGAAACTAAAACGAGATCTGAGGAGTTTTTCCCATGATGGCAACATTTTTCTATGGAATGTAAAATGACAAGAAAAATCTGAAAAAAATACTTTGAAAATAAAAAAATCTGAAAAACCAAAAAAAAAAAAATAAAAAAGTACTGACAAAACATCGAGAACAAAAACCTAAAAAATAACACCGAAAACCCTGAAAAAACCATTAAAAAAAAAACAAAATAGAAATTTGAAAAATCCACAAAAAATTGCAACACCAATGGTAAAAAGAATGGAAAACAAAAAACCTGATATCGTTTTCATGCTGTATTAAATTTTCACTCGACAACGAAAAAAAAAAGAAAAAAACCAACATCTAGAAAAAAATCCCACGCCATCGTCGTCGCCATTGTTTTTGCAGCCACTTCCGGGCGACAGTCAAAGAAAAGGCGGAAACGTTGCAAAAAGCGAAGCCTCAGGACTCCGCAGCCATTTGGCATGACGTCTTAAAACAATAACAACATCAAGAAATACAACAACAACAAAAAAATACAATTACAACAACAACGACAAAAGCGAGGACAACGAGGAAAAGTCTCATAATTCGTGTGACAAATTGAAAATGGCGTCGACGAGGACGAGGGCGAGAGCGAGGGATGACTTTTGGGTTTGGTTGACAAATAAATGCACGGACAGATAGACAGGTAGACAGATGTCAAAATATGAAATTACATTATGGCCATGAGAAGGCGGCGGGCCGGATCTCAGGTTCTCTTTTTTGGCTTTCACCTGATTTTCGGGGTTTCCATGGGTTTCTCCAACTTCACTCCATGACTTGGGTCGTCCACGTTATTGTCAGATTAAATGTCGAAATTGCCGGCTTATGTTTTAATAATTCATGCTTCTTACACATCATCTGTCTCTCTGTCTCCCTCCATCTCTCTCTAACTATATATCACTCTGACTCTCTTACTCTTGGTCTCTCTTCAATGCCCTGAAAAATTACAAAGACGAAAATAGTAGCTCAATATTTGCAAAGTGATGTCCTTTTCCACATTCACTCTTGCTTTCCCTCCTTTCACCTTCGTCTCAATCAACATATTTCACTGTGAAGTTCTTGTTGGTTTTTGTGTTGTCTTTATTCTGGGTGTTGTTGTTAAACTTGGTCTTTTTGTTTTGTTATTTGTATTTTTTATTCTTGTTATTTTTTACTCTTAGTACCTTTTGTTATTCTTGTAATTGCTCATATTGTTATTTTTGTTAATATTTTTTGTATTATTGTTATTATTTTTTGTTCTTGCTCACCTTCTGTAATTTTCTCCTTCGTCACTTTCTTTGTCATTTTTGACAGGCAGCTCATCCTCTTCCTCCTCTGCTTCAACTCCTGGCTTTAATATTTAATTTGACAAATAACCACAAAGGTTCTTCTGTCGCCCTTTCTATCTCTCTCTCTCTTTCTACCTGTCTCAGCCCTACACTTTTTTTCGTTTTCATTCGAACACTCTCCCTTTCACTCCCTTTTGTTATCCATTTTCACAACAATGTCTTTGAAGTGCGGTCCAGGACACGCTTCTCAGATCCCAACTCCTGGCCTCTGACATTGATATCTGACATTGGGTCCTGTCTGTCTGTCTGTCTGTCTGTCTGTCTACCTTTCGTCCTTTTTCTGTTACTTCCTGTCATCCTGTTCTCTCGTCCTTTTGTGATCCCTCCTCCTCCTGTGTTCTTTTTCATCCCACTCGCTTCAATATCTTAATTTCGTGCATCGTTCATGAGGTTACTTTTGACATTAGGATAACCTTCTGAGTGTGTGAGATTATTCTTTGATAAAATACTTTGTCATTGAGCTGGATGTGGACATGAGGACATGAGGTCAAGAGGAATATAAAGAGATTGTTCGATCGATGAAGACGTTACAAAGGTGAAATCCCAATGAGAATCCTCTTCATTGCACGAGGTGGTTTGCACCAAAACTTCAAGATTATGAGCATACAAAAAAGATAAATAAAAGTTAATGTGGTTTTATGTGGAAATCGAAGATTTGATATAGAAGTTTATCGACCATATTTATCAAGTTGATTTAGGATAACATGGATGTCGTTTGGAGAGAAACGAAAGTAATAAAAATATAAATATTAAATGAAGACCCGCAACCACCCAACGGATTAAAATAGACAGGAAAAACGCACCCCAACCCCACCCATGACACGTCGGATGGCAGACGTCCATAAAGTGGATTTTCGATTTGCCACGCGTCGACGCGGCCTTAAAAGCGAAAATAAGTCAATTTTATTTCCGCGTAAAATCACGTTCCTCCCGCAAAACGACGACCGATGCTCGCCCGACACTCGTTTCATGGTCCATCGACTGAGAGAGAGAGAGGGAGGGAGGGAGAGAGACTGATGGGGAGAATGAGACAGATGAAGAAAAAAAGGGATGGGTGACAGTGTTGCCACCGTGGTGTGCGTCGTAAAATCACTTTGCATAAACCAATAAAAATCGCGGCTTACATGCGCTTTAAGCGGATTCCTCGCACCTTGGGGTGAACACAGAAGCAGCATTTAACGGTATTTCGTGAGAGCTCCAAAAGGTGATGACGACCCTCTCCTCCCCTCTTTTTCTCCTCTCCATATACACCTCTTTCCTTCTTTTTACTATCCTCTTTCGATCCTTCTCCTGACAGCCTCCATGGAAAATCTGATTTACGCCTCGCGGCGGAGACTCCTGGCCACCTCACGCTCCACACGCCCCCATCCTCACTCTCCTTAGCGTCCGTCATCGCATTCTGTCGCCGCCGGCGCTAACGCAGACGTCGACGCCGCCCTTCTGTCGCCACAGTCTGGTCGCAGTCGGAGTGACGTTTTTATTAAAAACCTCATTAGTTAAATGGTTTTAAGTTGTTCCATGTTTTCGGGAGGAGTTCATCGCCGGTGGAATGAGGGGATGGGTGGAGTGGGTTTGTTAAGGTTGGGGGATGATGGTGCGCTTGGTGGTATTTGCGCGTTGGGCCGGTGTTTGGTTAATGGGATACCGTTAGCGAGTGCATGTTCCCGTTTATTGGGTGATAAATGCGAGAATTTTTATGCGACAAGTGGATGCGATTGGATAAGGGACGGTTAATACCGAAGGGGGAAGGTTAAAATCGAAGGGGGAGGGTTAATTCCGATGAGAGAGACGATGGTAAATATCAAAAGGGAGGATAATATCGACGAGGAAGGGTAATACCAAAGGGGAGCGGGTGGATGTTCTTTCGATCGTGCAATCGTAAACCGTTTTACGAGCCAATGAAATGCATACATTCGAGAAATGCAATCAAATCCATTGGTATCGAGTGGATGGAGATGAATTCGTGACATTTTCAAAATTAACGACAGGAACGAACGATAGGTAGAAATAAAATTTATATTGAGTACTCTGGAAAATTAGAAGGTAGAATAAAAGGCAGGAATATAAAAATCAAACTGAATTTTAATCAAACGTTATTTTCTAGATAAATATAATCAAAATAAATGAAACATGGGAAATGTATAAAAAATTATGAAAAATTTAGTATCAATAAAATATGAAATATATATGAAAAAATATAAGAAAATTAAATGAAATAAAATAATATAAAATAAAATAATTTTTATAAAATGATATAAAATGAAGTGAAATTAAATGAAATAAAATTACGTGAATTCAGACATTTGTATCCTTTCAGAAAAATTATAATTTTTTCAAAGAGAAATTTGTAAAACAAAAATTCTTTGTTTATTAATATTTGAATACATTTCGACGGTGTGTATTCAATATTTCATTGAATATACTATTTGCTCTTATATCAGAAATATTTCCATATGTATTTAACATAAAAATTTACTGCCATGGATATCGCAAGGATTCAACAGAAACTCCTGCAAATATCCCATTATCGCGTTGGAAAGCGCTCCAACAACAAATCACATTCATTTCACGTTCATTTCTCACACTCTGTCTCTTTCTCTCTCTCTCTCTCGTTTCAGAGCTGCACAGAAACTCGCTCAAGGCGGTTCGTCGAAATCGCGATCCAACGACATGACGTCGACATCGACGCCGGCGTCGTCAATGAGTGCAGGCGGAGCTGCAGCGACGGGCGCACGCAACGGCGGCTTCTGCGGGGCGCTGCAACGGGCGCCGCCACCGATGCCGCCGGGGCTGGCGCGACGGCTGGCGAACAAGGAAAGCTACGGCATCGGCAAGGTGAGTCTCTCTCTCTCTCTCTCTTTCACTCGCACACACTTTCCCTCTCCCTCACACACACTTTCCCTCTCCCTCACACACTTTCCCTCTCCCTCACACATTTTCCGTCTCCCTCACACACTTTCCCTCTCCCCTCTGTCTAACATTCACACGAGATCGCGGTTCTCAGTTGTTCTTAGTTGGATTCCTAATTGCATGGTGGGATTGTTGTTGTTGTTCGTATTGTTGTAATTGTTGTTGTTTCTCGTTTTCTTATTGCTGTTATATCTAAATGTTGTTGTTGTTGTTTATCGTTTCCGCAAATGGCGAACGAAACGAAAGAATTCATGGTGGTCGGCCATAAAAGCTGTCAACGAAATTGCTACCATGGAACGACAACAAAACCATCACAACAGCATTAGTTAACATAACAACAACAAAAATATGAACAACAACAATATTAACAAGAATAAAAACAACAACAACTGAGCATAAATCCAATTCAAATTGCAATCTCTGGCAATTAAGATCGCAATCGGTTGACGGAGCATTAAAAATGTGCGACTCATGGAAATAAATCAAAAGACCGCACACTTCTACCAAAACCGCACCAACCCCGCCCCCCTCTTTAGCCCTTCCATTGAACATGCCCCCATCGCCCATTGATCATGCCCCCTTTATGACGCCCTCTCCCTCTCGCCATCGTGTCGTTGCAGGTGAAGGTGATGTTGCGTGTGGCGGACACACACACGACCCACTCAGACGCCGAGACGCCGTTGGACACAACGACGGCGACATCGACAACGACGACGACGACGGCGTCGCCTCCACACTTCATGGCCGTGGACAAGAAGAAACGCCAGGTGACTCTCACCGATCCGGCGGCTGCCAACTCCGTGGCCTCGTCGACGTCACAGGAACGCGGCCCGATGGTGGCCGCCCCCAAGATGTTCGCCTTCGACAGCCTCTTCACCGCGGACGATCAACAGGTGGGTGTGACCAAGGAGTTTTCTTCGAAATTCAGTCTGACGTTCTCTTTCTCTTGTTTTTTGTATTTTCTTTCCATCTCCTCGTCGGTCATCTGTTGATCATCTCCTTTTGATCTCCTTTGGAAATCCTTCGATTATTTTTTTTTTATGTTAATTTATTCTTTACTTTATCTTCTACTTAATCTTTATTTTTATGTGTTTTTTTTTTTTTGTATTATTTTTTACTTTACTATAAACTATTTACACATTTTTGAAATATTTTTTTACTTTTCCTATTTTTATTATTTTATATTAATCTTTTTTATTGAATTTTATATACATTACTTTTATTATTTTAAAAAATTTTTATTACTTTTATAATTTTGTAAATATTTTTATTTTTCATACATTTCATCATCAATTTTTCAATTTTAAATTTTTTCTTTAATTTAACTTAATTTTATTTAATTTTATTTCGTGGAACAATTAATTTCATTTAATATTAATTTATTTTATAAATTTTGTTTAATATTATTTAATCTTAATATGTTTTGTTTATTGTTATTATTTTTCTTTCCCTATTCATTTTTCCACTCGTTCCCCCTTTAGTCGGACGTCTGCGCCTCCGCCCTCTCCGAGGTGATTCCGGCCGTGCTTGAGGGCTCCGACGGCTGCCTGCTGACAATCGGCTACCCCAATACCGGTGAGTTTCCCTCTCCCCCTTCCAAAGCCGGACACGGAAGCGGAAGTGCCAATAAATACCGCTGTTCATCCACTAACACATTCTCCCCTTCTCTCTTTCTTTCTTGTGTCACCCCCTTAGGCCAGGCGAAGACGCTGCTGGGTAGCGTGAACCCGCCGAGCGACCTGGGCGCCATACCGTGCGCCATCTCGTGGCTGTACAAGGGCATCAACGAGCGGCGCCAGAAGAGCGGGGCGCGTTTCTCGGTCCGCGTCAGCGCCCTCGGCGTGAGCGCGACGAAGCCGGACTCGAGCTCGAAGGACCTCCTGGCAGCGCATGCGACAGGTAAGTCATCTGTCTCACTCTATTTCTCTCTCTCTACTTCTCCCTCGCCTTTTCTTCCTTTGTCCTTTGTGCTTTCTCCCTCTTTTCATTTCCTTCTCTCTCGACTTACAGTGGATTCAAGTGCCTTCAACCTTCGCTTAGGAATGCCTTTGGTATCTCTCCTTCGCTCTTTCTCTCTCTCTTTCTTGATCCTCCAACACCCTCTCTCTCCTTTCTTTTCGTCGTTTCCCCTCCACTTTCTCTTCAACCTTATCTCCTTTACTCCTTCTCATCCATTCGATGGTCGAGTCTTCGCGTGTCTTCGACGGCTTCCGTTTCCTGGCCCATTAAATATTTAAAACGATAGCCATGGCGGCGGATCCATCGCTTCCGGGTCCTCGCAACCCTCTGAAACCCTCTGAAAGGGGACACGAACAATAAAATTAGGGGAGTAGAATATTGAAATGAGAATATTGAATGAAAATGAGATAGAAGTACTGCTGGAAGAAGTTTTATGGTGAAAACAGCGAAAAAGCAACGACAAAAAAGGTGAAAATCGTGGAGGAAAACGAAGAAAAAATTGAGAAAAACATCGAGGATAACCAAAATAAGAGATGCCGAAAGTAAAACGTGTTTGTGAAGGAGAAGTAGGTGAACGAGGAGAACGAAAGAGCAGGAGAACGAAAGAGGAGGAGAACGAAGGAGGCGATAAATAATCGCATTTCCCCCGCATGTGCGAACATTTGTAATTATTTCCTCGAACCTGGCACGACACGAACCTTTCGCCCACCCCCACCTCCTCAAAATCGCCATCGCCTTGAAACGATCACATCGTTCTGCTACCTTTTTACCATTTTACTACTCGTTCTCCTGCCCATTCTCTATCATTTTTCTTCCCTCTCTCCATCGTTTTCCAACTCAACCACATCATTCTCTTTCCACTTTTACTCCCTTGGCTCCTTTCGAAATCCCTGACCTGAGGCTAAAATTTTAAACACATTAGAAGCGAAGTTGATTTCCAGCCTCCCTCCCTCACCTCCCCTTCCACTAACTGCTCCCCCCGGAACTAACCTACTTTCAGACGTCTGTCCCGCCGAATGGAATGGCGCCCACTTGAATTCTCTGGGCCCTCGTCGCCCTCTGCCACCCTCGTTGCCCCAGCCACCTTCGTTGCTCTCTGTCACCCTCGTCGCCCTCTGCCACTTCCTCTACCGACCTCATCCACTCCCTCTACCGATCTCTTCCACTCACTCTATCAACCTTTATCAACCTCTCTCTCCCTCTCATCCCACCCATCATGGCGTTTATTTTCACATAATGCTTTATGCTTCCGCCGACAGAATCTGACGACTCCCCGGGGGTTTATTTGCGTGACGACTTCCTCGGCGGCCCCACCGAGTTGCGAGCGCCGACGGCCGAACGGGCGGCGCTCTTTCTGGACGCGGCGTTGGCGGGACGACCACAGCCGCCGCAGGGAGGCCTCGAGCCGGCCATGATATTCACATTGCATGTCTATCAGTACAGCTTGTCCCGAAAGGGAGGCGGTAAGTATACTTTAAACATATCCTTCTCTCTCTCTCTCTCTCTCTCTCTTCTCTCCACATCTCGTTTCGCATGGCAATTGCAATCGAGATCGTGATTGGGATAGAGGGGGATTTACTACCATCATTCTTAAATCAAATACATCGTTCTTAAATCAAATACATCGTCTTTAATTCATAACAATCGTCCCTAATTCACAACAATCGTCCTTAATTCACAAAAATCGTCTTTAATTCTCTTCCATCGTACTTAATTCATTTTGTTTTCTTTTTTTCCTCCAGTGGCCGGCGGTCGGAGTCGCCTGCACCTGATCGATCTGGGCGGCTGTGCGAATCGAAGCGGCGGTCTCCCACTCTCCGGGATCGGGAATATCCTGCTGGCGATTTTGAGCGGCCAACGACATCCGCCCAACAAGGATCACCCGTTGACGCCGCTGCTGAAGGACTGCCTGGCGCCGCTGACGTGCCATGTGGCCATCATGGCCCATGTCATGCACACTCAGGTGAGTTGCGAATGGAATGCGTGGAGACAACCGAGGGCTGGTCTTGACCTCACTCTCTTCGGAGTCGTGCTTGGAGTTTGGGTCCTTTTCGTGTCCATTTCATGTCGATTTCGTCAGTCCATAGAAAGCCTTCCCTATCTCCAGGTTGGGTCAGGGTTGAAGGTAAAGGGTGGAAGGTAAAGGGTGAAAGGAAGGGTTGAAAGAAGGGGTTTGAATGGAAGGGTTTGAATGGAATGGTTGAATGGAATGGTTGAAGGGATGGGGTGAATGGGACATCGATTCTATCCTGTCCACTCGATATCTCTTCGATGTCCACTCAATGTCCTTTCGATCCATTCAAGAGTCGTCGTCGTCGTCATCGTCCCCTCGACTGAGTGTCCTTTCCATTAATCGCATTGTCCGATCTGAATCCATCCGATGGTCCACCTTTCCCGATTTATGACAAATGGCCGTAGTCATAGAATGGTGGGTCAAAGATCGAAGGAAAGGGAAGGAGGAGACGAGAGACAGTCATCATCCATCGACGACTCCAACCATTCACCCACCATCCATTGCATTCACCTATCTTACATCGACCATCGTTCATTGCTTCGACCCATCGTCCATTGCATCCATCTGTCTGTCCGTTCATCCTTTCGTCCATCAGTCTCTCCCACCACATATCTGTCCACCTGTTCTTGCAGACCCCGACTGCTTCAACTGCATCATTCGATAGCGACGACCCTTTGTCGTCCGCATCGCCTTCCTGTCCACTCCAGGCAAATGACAAATGACCAGCCGACTTCATCACCTTTTCCTCTCTCTCTCTGTCTCTCTCAACTTTCTCACTCTCTCTCCATTACCTTTCTCACCCTTTTATTGGCTCTTTCTCTTACTCCATGCAGTCACACACAGACGCCCTCACGACGATCCAGCTGGCCTCGCGCATCCACAGAATGCGACGGCGGAAGCATCGTTTCCCCATGCAGGCCGAGAAGGCTCTGGCGCTAAATGGAGGAGGTGAGTTCCAACGATCAAACTCCCAAACCATAAACCCATTCACACCCAACCTCCTCGAATCTCCTCACTAATTGGCCCATCCATTGTCCTCTCGTCTCCCAATCCATAGGCCACCAGTCGACCGGGTCCTCGGCCGGTTCCGGCGCCGATCCCTCCAGCTCTGAGTTGTCGGCCGACACCGTCATCTACATGGGCCCCAGCGACGACGCCACCGACGGCGAGCATCCGCCCGTCTACCTGCCGCCCCTCACCGGCGCCGACAACCGCGCCGTCATGAGCAAGGCGCTCAAGGGCAGCGGTGTCGAGATGAAAATGCAATCGACCTCAACGACGACGAAGCTCCCGGGCTCCGCGAAGAAGGTGGCGTCGGCTCTGACGAAGGCGCCCGGCAGCCCGGTGACGACGAGTCGCACGGGCAGTCTGAAGCGCGGTCACGCCCCCAGTCCAACGCCACAACAACCGCCCGCGAACGGGACGGACACGCAGCCCGGCTACTTCTCGCCCTCGCACAGCCTGAAGGCGCTGCCGCACTCGGCCTCGTCGCCGAAGATCGTCGCGGGGGGGCTGCGACACCCGAGCATGGCGATGATGGCGTCGAAGGGCTCGAACGTGCCCTCGCCCAAGGGTTCGCCGCTGCGGCGGCCCGGCGTCGGCGTCACGTCGACGGCTCCGAGTGAACAACAACAATCGGGAGGCGAAGGAGCGCCGGGCAGCCCGATGCGGAAGATCACCGAGGAGCAGTGGATCGATGGACCGCGCGTGTCGCGAGCGAAAGTCGCCGAGGCGCGGCATCTGATGCGCGAGGTGAATCACATCAAGCAGTGCGAGACGTGGATCGATGGGCCCAAGTCGCAGTCGAGCCGATCGCTGACCGCGGGGAATCTGCCGGCGTCGGCGTCGCAGGTGCAGGGCTACGGCTTCATGGACTCGCACAAGAAGACGATGATCCGCCAGTGGGTCGAGAACCAGACGTCGCAGGTCTTCCAAGCGACCGGCGGCAGCAGCTCGGCCACCTGCTCGCCCACCCACCACGCGGCGGCCCGGGGGGCGGCGGCGCTCGACCTCCACCAGCAGCAGCAACAGCAGCACATGCGCAGCATCGCCTACCACATGTCGCAGCTGAAGCAGAAGTCGCTCGACGCGGCCGACGATTATGGACTTGGCATCGGCGTCGGCATCAACGGCGGCGTCCATCAGTCGTTGCGCAGCAGTCAGCTGGAGCTGCTGCATCCCGGGTTGGGCGGCGTCGCCCTCTCGACCGCCGTCAGCTCGACGAACGCCTCGGCGCCGGCGGAGATACGGGGCGCCTCCAGCTACCGACACCACAGCCAGGACCAACAACATCAACTTCCATCAACCACCACCAACAACAACAGCAACAACGGCTTCCACCACCCACACCGAGACGAGACTGAGTTGGGTTCGCAGCGGTCACTGCACCAGGGCGTCGGCGGCTACGGCTCGGCTCTGCCGCAGTCGACGGATCACGGAGGAGGCGGCGCCGACTGCGATGAGGATCAGGACAGCGGGCCGTCGGAGGTGCCGCCGGCGCTGCCGTTGATCGAACCGCTCGGATCGCGCGAGATCTCGCACGAGAGCCTGCATCGAATCCTGTCGCGGCATGTGTCGCGCGAGTCGCTCTATCAGCAACAGCAGCAGCAGTTGCAGCAACAACAACAACACCATCATCATCAACAGCAACAACAACAACACCAACAACAGCGAACGCCGACGCATCACTTCTCATCGCAGCACAGCATGGGAATGTCGGATTGCGGGCTCCAGGTCACCGAGGAGGAGATCGCCAGGACCATGTGCAGGTGAGTGGCGTGAATTGGTTGGGTATTGAAGTAAATTTCGATTTTTAAAAAATATTTTCAATATGTTTTTTACTTTATTAAAATTTATCAAACATTTCATCGAAAATCGAATAATAATCAAAATTTAATCGAAAAAAATAAATGAAAAAATATCAATCAAAAATTATTAAAAAAAAAATTATCGAAAAAATATCGATCACAAATTAATCGAAAAGAGAAATTAAATTGTCAACCAAAAATCGATCGAAAAAAATGATTGAAAAATTATCTTACAAAAATAACGATCAAAATTTGATCGCAAAAACTTTTTTAAAAAAAGTCGATTAAAAATTAATCTGAGAAATATAATAATAAATTATTTTAAATTTTAAATTTAATAAATCATTTATAAATTTTTTAAGAAAACTTTTTGAAAAAAAACTAGTTTATCGAAAAATCTTATCGGAAAAAAATTATATTTTCATTCAAATTCGATCATCAATATTTCAAAACTTCATTATTAAAATTTAATAGAACATTCTAGAAAAATATATCATAATGTACTATATTTGTAAATCATTTGATTGTGAATTGTAATTCAATTTTTTATCTCTTTCGTTTCCTCCATCTATCTCTTTCCAGTGAGCATCCTCTGGCGGCGCTCAGTCATTGCGAAAATATGTCCATTGTCTCGAGCTTCAACATGGCCGGCGACGCGTTCAGCGATTGCGCGATGGGCGAACGAACGAGGTGAGTTCGTAGTGCTGGAGGATGTGTTTGACCCCATACTAATTATTTCTATCCCTTTTCTTCCCACTTCTTCCCTTTTCTTTCCTCGCCTTCCCTTTTCTTCCCTCGTTTTAATTCAATTATTCTATATAGGAACCAATTCGATCAACTGGCGCGTCTACGTGAGATCTTCACGTCTCAGCTGGCCATGGCCGAGGTGACGCCCGTCTTCCGGAGCGGCTGCGATGTCGGCAGCGTGTACAGCGAGCCCGCCTACCGCTTCAACACCGGCCCGGGCAGCGTCTGCAGCGAGCCGCCCTATCGTCCGCCCAGCCCAAGGTGAGTCTCAGGGACCCATGAACCACAAATCCCATGATCAATCGATGACCCAAACGATCTTCGAATGACTTCTGACCATGGTTTTTGTTCTCTATTTTTTTTTTTTCGACTCCTCCAGGCAACCGTCGCGCAGCCCCAGCCAGGGTTCTTTGCCGAGTCTTAATGGCATCATGCAGATCGCCGGCATGGAACAGTATGCGTCGTTGCGTCATCCCGACGGCGCCTCCGACCCGAACCTGCCGAAGCTGGAGAAGCCGTTCGTCCTGGAGCACGAAGATATCAACGAGGTGGACGAGAAATCGGCGCTGTTGTCGCCGACGTCGAAGCGGCCGTCGCTCGCGTCGCACGACAGCCGCGAGGCGTCGCCGGTGCCGCTGAAGCATCATCATCAACAACAACAGCAACAATATCTCCAGAATCATCAGCAACACCAACATCTGCAGCAACACCAACAGCTCCACCTGCTCGGCTCCGGCGGCGGGAGTTCGGGGAAGCTGCCGATCATCACGTCGCAGACACAGCTGCCGCTGTTGCCGTTGAACACGTCATCGGAGGCTTACGATAGCGGGCACGATTCGTCGACGCCGCGCACCTCGAAGCACTCGGGCATCTCGCGACGGGCGGAGAGCGGCTACCACAGTGTGGCGACGGCACGCGACAGCGACGAGAGCAGCTTCACCTCGGGCCTCTCGAAGGAGCACAGCAACCGCATCACGGCCACCCTGATCACGACGACCACGTCGACAACGACGACGACGGTCCTGCAGAAGCAGCAGAAGAAGCGACAGGAGAAGGGCCTCTGCACGTGGCTGATGAACCCCTTCACCTGCACCTACCCCGAGACGGAGGGCGAGATCAGTGACTTCTAAACGAGAGGTCCTTCCTTCATCCTTGAGGATATAAGAGAAATTCCCACCACGGATCGCAGGAGGAGTCAGAAGACGAGAAGAAGAAGAAGGTAGACTTTTGAACTTTTTGAGAGAGACAAGAAGAGGAAAGAAAACTGCCAAATTTTAAGATAACCAAATCCCGACTGAATTCAAACTCCACTTTATACACTCACACACACACATACACACTCTATACCAATCTACCAATATATATATATATATATACAAACATATATGTGTAATCGAGCAACTTAAAGCTACTTCTAACGAAGCCTTTTATTGTTTGCGCGTGCCGATGCTTCCTGGTTTGCCCCTAGTTTGGATGACGAAGGCTTCACTTGAGTTTCCGCCGACAGAGGGGTGGATCCTTCGGGGTCCCCCCCCCTCCACAATAGAAACATGGCTGTATAATTTATTTTTTTTTGGAACCGGAAGTGTTCCCTTAGCAAGTGTTCGATGTTTCCGTTTTGAGTTTTTCATTTGACATTGTTGAAAGTTAGCTAAATATTTTACGAATCAAAGCTGAAGATGACGAAGCAGAAGATTAGGTGAAGGAGATGTGAAGAGTTGTAGGAGGGGAGGAGATAGCGAAGAAAAACGAGATAGTGAGAGATAGTTGCTATAAAACTTTTCTGCTAAAACTAAACTAAATAGTATAGAAATTTTGTTGCCAGTTTTGCCTCAATTGAAACTATGTTAAAACTTAAATATATATTATATATGAAAGTACACTATATATACTATAGCTCTATATACATATATATATATGAAAGCATTTTATCGAATACAACAGATCTTAAGAAACTAAAACTATATATCTAACTATATTGAATAAAATACAAATAATATTCTAATTATTATAATAAATAAAATTTATTAAAAAACAAAACCAAACCAAATGAAGAAGGGAAATCATTTGGGTTTTATCAAGATTCAAGAATAACTCTATTTTTCCTCCACACGGAATTCGTGAACTCTGAGCCACTTGTTGAATATTTGAAAGAGATGAATTTTTAAATGTATTTCGAAAAAATAATAAATTAAAATAATATACGAAAATGAGAGAAAATGAATATGAAAATAAATATGAAAATATCTAAGAAATAAATTCCTAACACTAAATAAAAGAATATCCAATAAAATATCCAAAATGGAAAACCTCCAGTGATGGTCTGTTAGTGGTTGGAAGGTTCGACTTCCGGCCGCCATTGCACAAACTGTAAACTGACTCGCGAGGTTCGTTTCCGTTTTGAAGGCCAACCGAACTGAAGACTCTCCCATGGAACGTAGCATTTGTATTTCGAGTATATTTCGTTTGTTTTTATATGAATGTTTAAGACGTGTCCTCTCGAAGGAACTTTATTCGTAACTTTATAAACATCATCATTATTATTATTATTATCGACGTGATTATTATTATGAAGATTATTGTAAATATTATATATGCATTATATTGATATATTATATGAGATATTGCCTATTGTATGATTTGACGAGATGATGCAGACGTCGTCCATTGTCCGATAACGAGACGATGGCGACGGCGATGAAAATAAAAGAACTAAATCATTTTTTAAATGAACGATATTGAGTTATTAATTCTGGCAAATAAAATGTAAGTATCAAGGGAATATCGATGAGAGATTCTCTCCCAAGACTCGTGGTCTTAATCAATAAACTTCAACTATTCACCCAGACCTGACCTTTGTCAGATTTAGTTATCGTAATTTGCTCATGACAAGTCAACCATCTCGATAATCGGGTTCGCAACACCCAGCCTTGTCCTCGTGACCCTCAATCGCTCGGTCACAAAGTGGTTCCATTGTCCTGGGCCCTCGCCCTCAACTTCCACAAAGGACTACCATTGTCAGCTGAATGGCTTCCAGGAGCTCTCGTCCGATTCCTCTTCTCGATTATCGCCTGGCGCACAGTTTGTCTTCTGGGGAAGGAAATAAGCCAAAGCCAAAGCTACCATAAAATATTTATTGAATTCGATATTTCATACACGATAAAACAACTAATCGGCTTACGATGCTCGAATATTTGTCGAGCGCTCTTCCTCATCTTCTTCTTCTTTGTCGCACAGACGCAAACACACACACATTCTCATACAAACGTGTTGATAAAGACGCACCCACACTAATAAAAGGCATTCGCTGAAGATGAAGCTTATCGCAAATTACACACTCAGAGAAGCACGAGTAACCGATGGTTACCTACGGCAAGAGAGAGAGAGAGATAGAGATTATAAATTAAATATTTATCGTTACATTCTGATTGAGGGGTGAAGGAGTGAGTGAGAGGGAAAGGAGGTGAATGAGATGGATATAAATAGAGAGAGGACGATGGGCTTCGGTTGTTGCTCCGCGAGGATAATAATGATTCTCCTTATCTCAATTATAGATAAGAATTAGAGAAGAGGGAGAAGGAAGAAAAGGAAAGGGAAGAAGGATGATAACAAGTGATGAGAAAGAGAGAGAAAGAGGAAGGAAAGTGAAATGAAAAGACGCATTTAAATGAGCAGGAATTTTGACAAATCTAAAGTGGAAATAGAAACAATAAGGAAGCCCGAAACAGAAGCGAATGGCCGTGAGACATGCCATGAATGAAGGACGATGGAATGAAGAGAGGATGAGGGGGAAGGACGAAAGGAAGAATGAATGAAAGGACCCAGCCAAAGGGCAGTTGTTCGATTGGCACGATAGGACGAACCACAGGTCGTCGGCCGGACGGACTTTCGCGGGCGCCTCGCTGACGTATCCGAAATGGAAGCCATAATTAGTTGGCATAAAGAGAGCAAGAGCAATGAAGAAGGAGTGCAAGTGAGACAGCATAAAGTTGGAGCAGGTAGGAAGACGCCCCCATCACGCCCCACCGACCACCATTAAAACACATTAGCCCACAATCGTTAAAGGCAAAACGGACCTTGGCCACACATGGCCAGAAGTCGACGGCGATGGTTTCGAGAAGGATTTTGGGCTGCATTTTGATAGTGATGGAGTGAAGGAAGCTCTTTATGGGACCTCCCCCGAGCTCCACCAACCTCCCTCGGGCTCTCTTGAACTCCACCGACCTCCGCTTGGATCAACCTGGGTTCGCATGTCTGGAGGCATTAAATTAGCCACCTCTTTGGACCGCCGCCTCCGCCTTGAAGTCCGACCGCCCTCCAGTCATATTTCATGTTGTGGCCGCGGTCTCTTCACTTCTTTTGTGTGGCTTTCGTGGGCTTTTTGTTAACTCCTCCTACCCCTCTTCCTTCCACCGCCCCCCGATATGACGGCAGCAGGATGACTTTGTGTAAACATATCGCCAAACAAATGCCTCCAAAACCCTCGGACCATATGGGACGGCGACATGGGATCGGGTTTTCGAAGGTCTGTCCGCTGGAGGAATGACAGACAGACAGACGAAGGGGACAGAGAGGCGGACAGAGAGACGAAGGAATGGACAGACAGACAGACAGAGAGAGTGACGGACGGCCCCAGGCTGACAAATGAGCCTAATTTAAAAGCCCATTAATGAGCATTAGTAGAGCTTTAGATAGTCTCGGCTTTTCATAACTCCTCAGCCATTGCGTTGCGTGTCCTCACACTTTTTTCTCTCTATCACTCCCTCCTCCTTCTCTTCCCCCACGAGGTCGCTGTTTGTTTTGACGGTTCTGGCCGATAAGAAGTCGGGGTTCGTTGGGCTTGAAAAACATCCTCGAATTGAAGGCGATCCAAAAGACCTGAATTAATTTTAAAGACCTTTTCGAAGGGTCTTCGTGAAGGGTTGGTAGATAGGTAAAAGGTGAATGATGGTAAGGTGTTGGAAGAAAAGTTGGTGATTAGGTGAAGTGAGTTAAGTTGAAAGGTGAAATGAGGTTAAAAAGGTTAAGAGCAGAACTTGTTGGTTTACCGAAGGTGTAAATATTATTTTGCCAAACGAAATAGAAATGGAAATGAAAGTTCCGGATAATTGAAAGAGCTTCCGGCAGGACACGTTGTTCGAGGACTTAATGGGGTTTCGGCGAAAGGTGGAAAGTGAGAACGATAATTAGGTGAATTCCAGGTGTTTTTCGAGGGTTGCGGGGGCGGGTCGGCGTGGTGTGTGATTAAGTTATGTTTGTAAGCTTGCGAAAGCGAACGAATAATTTCCGGGTTCAAGTTAATTCAACTTCTTAGTTAATATTTTCCCCAGGTGTGTTGTCGATGGATTATGCTTATCAAAATATTTATGCAGCACAGATGAAACAACTAAAAATTAAAGTTGATGAAATTTCTGTAGAACTTATTGAGATGATGATATAACTTATATTAAGATTTAAAATAAAGTTCTCTAATTTAAAGACTTCCGAGGGCTTCGAACCACTTGTTGAATGATCCACCCACTTTTTTGTAATAAACGCACAGATGTTCATAAATTTCACAGACCTAAAAACCCATAAAAAAATCTCGCGACCCCAAAGTTATTCGAAAAAAAGTGGGAGAATTATGACAACAGAATGTTTAATTTCTACATCATGTTCAAACAATAAAAAGCAATAAGAGTAAGAACAACAACAACAATAATAAAAATGGCAGCAACAATAACAACAACAATGACAACAGAAACAACAAAATAACGACAAAAATAACAACAATAACAAAAAAACAACATAATTACAAAATTAAAACAAAATATTTATAAAATAAAACATGAATATTTAGCAACTGCGTTTGTCCCAATCTCACTGTCTCTGTCACACTCAGTTGGTCTATCTCTCTCTCACTCGGTTGGTCTGTCTCTCTCTCATTCGGTTAATCTGTCCGTCGGTTGGAGCATATTTTAAAGTGATGCCACCGTACATGCAGCCAGTGCTGCCAATGAAATATGCTCCCGAGGGTGTCATAAATTTGTGTCACATTGCGGCGGCGATGGTGATGGCGACGGTAAAGTCGGAGGAGGCTGGGCAGCAGCATCAGGGCGCCTACAATGAAGTAAAAGGAGGAGGAGGAGAAGCGACAATGACGACAACGATGCGGATGATGAGGGAGATGTGGGTTGGGGTTGAGGAGGATGAGAACCAGACCCTCAAAGAGAGGGAGGGGTGGGTGTGGTGAATTGAGGTTCCTCGTCTGGAGCGCATTGAAATATTTATGGGTTGCGAAATAGAGAGACGAATGCAGTTTTGTTGTTGCTATTGCTTTTGTTGTTCTAATGTTAATGTTGTTATTGTTAATGTTGATTGTTATGTTGTTATTGTTAATATATGTTATTGTTGTTGTTCATATTGTTGTTGTTATTATTATTGCCGTTGTTAATCTTGTTTTCGTTGTTGTTGTTCATACTGTTATTGTTTTTGTTGTGGGTTGTTGATTTTTGTTGTTGTTATTATTGCTGTCGTTGTTAATTTTGTTGTCGTTGTTTTTATTGTTTTTGTTCTTATAGTTTGTCATGATAATCATTGTTGCTGTTATATTGTTGCTGTTATTATTTTTAGGATGATGCAATTGTTGTACATATAACCAATAGTTGTTTGTTGTAATTATTGCAGATTTCGTTGTAGTTCTTTTTATTACAATGGGTTTCGTTGTTATTCTTATTATATAGTTTTCGTGTGTGATTTTCACTGTCGAATTGTAATTTGTTGAATTGTTCCCACATTCAAATAACTATCGCCATCTCACTCTGTTTCTTTGCATTCTGTAACATTTCTCTCACTCCCTCTCATTCGATAACTCATTCTCATATTCGATTTCTCGTTCTCTCATTCGATTTCACGTGTTCTTATTTGATTTCTCATTCTCTTATTTTCTTCCTCTCTAATTTTATGCCTTCTCTATCTCCCGTCTCTATCACTCATCCTTACCCTCTCTCTCTCTGTCCCACTCTCAATAAGTCATTTCAATCTCTCATTCCCTCTCATTCACATTCCCTCATCATCTCATTCCCTCAATGGTTCAACGACTCGTCTCTGTTTCGGCTGCCGATAATCTCTCGACAGCAGAAGTAGCAGGAGCAGCAGCGCCACCGTGCGGTGCGGATGCGAAGCTCGTGCACAATTGCCGCAAGTGTTAATTATAAAATCTGACAGCGGCCATAATTCGTTGTCTACGTGTAACTTCGCTGTTTATCCTGCGACAGATATTATTTGCACACAGACAACAACAACGACAATAACTATTCTGACGGTACGGAACAGGTGTGGTGAGGTGTGGAAGGGAGGTTGGTTGAACTTTTGCAGTGAAGTGAGACGAAGTTGCAAATTTTATACAATTGTACCAAATGTGGATTTCCTAAATTAATTCCTAAACTGTTCCTTTGCAAAATTTTTTTGAAATCGGTAAATTTATTTTCATTGGTACATATTGGTACATTTTTCATGGTACAAAATCTACAATTTAGTACAACTATTTTACATTTTTGGTAAATTTGTTCTTAAATTTCGTACATCTAAAATTTTACGTGATGAAATGAGGAATAAATAGAAGGGAAGAAGTAAAGCTCTTGAAAAATTGATTAACCTTCTCTTAACTATTTTAATTAAGGAAATTTGTTTTTTATTTTTTTTTTTATTCTTCACTTTGATTTCACTTTTTTTCATGATTTCTTTGTAAAAAAATATATTATATAGATATTATTGAAAAATTATTTTTTTCAAAAATTTCAAAATTTTTCAAAAATTATTTTTTTCAATAATATTTTTTCCAATATTTTTGAACTGTTTCAATAATTAATTTTTCTTGTCTTGTTTTTCTTAAATTTTTTTTGCAAAAAAAATTACTTTTGTAAAAAATCACTTTATTGAAAAGTAATATATTTTATGTCACTTTATTGACAAATGTATTTAATTTTTTTTGTTAAATTGTTTCTAACATATTTTTTATGAATGTAATTAGTAAAGGTACAGGGAAAGAAATAATTTCGATTAATGTGCTTCATATTGGTCTAATCCACGAGATTTCGCTCCTCTATCACATCGACACCAGCACCAGAAACGTTCTTCATCATCACCTGCCCCCATTACCACCATCAACTCCCACCAACATCTGTCGAACCGCCCTTGAAATTCATCGATTCCGACACGAACTTTCGAGTAAAACCAATTAAGTGCCAGCCGCGTCATTGATTCCCGCCCAGAGTCGAATCATCGCCTCAAAAAGAGAGAGAGAAAGAGAGAGAGTGAGAGAAAGAGAGTAACGGAGAGATGGAAAGGCATATTTGTCGACTCGTGTCCAGCCAGCCACATTTAAAGGTTTCTTTGACGAAGGACTTCCGACGTGGATCTTGAATTCCGTTTTATTTTTACGCTCCTGGATTTCGTTCAGAAATTTCTGAAATTTCTCTTCGCTCATTTCGTATGCGAAAATGTGTCAATGACGCAATGGAAGAAGCAGCAGAGGAATGAACAACAACAACACAATAGGGCAAAAACAACAATAAGAATGGTGAAAACAACAACATAAGAAGGAAAACAACAACATAATGAACAAGCAAAAAGATCAATAAGAATGAAGAAAAATAACAAGAAGAATAAGAAAAAATAACAGCAACAAAATAGGCAACAGAAATTCTACAATAAGAAAAGAATAAGAAGTAAAACAAAACAACAACAATGCCATTTCATTCCTTTTCTGCATGCTATACATCGAATGGAATATATACATAACATATATCCTTGCATACAAAAGTCTAACACAACGACAAAAAATAACAGCACAATAACAGCAACAAAAACAATAACAGTAGCAACAACAAAAACAGAAACAACAACAATAGCAGGGGATCATCAAGGACTCAGGGACGAGAGAGAGAAAAGAGAGAGCGAGACGGCGACTTTATGTTTTGACGATGATTTATAACTTTGGAAATACGCGGCGAATATTCGAACAGCGAGAGAAACTCCTGGGTCCTGGGGGAGAGAGAGCAAGAGAGACGGGGAGGAAATGCAGGGAAAAATAATTCCCCGTATGTCATGAGAGAACGTCTCGTGTTGAATATCAATTGAGTTCCAGCCCCACACTCTCCTTCTTTCTCTCACTCTCGATCTCTCTCACTCTCCCTCACTTTGTCTCCCTATCGCTCGCCTCGGTCGGTTCCTGGCGAGGCTTATCAGGATATCAACTCGGGGCCACGGGGATTAAGGACGGATGCGAAGGAGCTCGTCGCATGAAGCCGGTGAATTATATTGGAAGAAACACACCTCGTCGCCCAAGGGGGCAATGGAGGGTGTAGGAGGAGGGAGAGGGAGGGAAGAAAATCTAAATGAGGATATTTTCGAATTCGAGTCTTCGTTTGATGAGAAATCTTGGCACGGTGGGATGAAATTCCAAGGAGAAAAGAAGAGAATATGGAAAGAAATTTTAAAGAAAGGAAAAATAAATTTCAAAAAAAAGGAATTTTGAAAAAATAATTGTGAACAAATAAATTCATAGAAAAAAAGTAAATTTGAAAAAGATAAATTAATTAGGAAAAATTAAAATTTAAAATGCAAAAAAGAAAGAAATATTTCGAAAATTCACAAATTTGAAAAATATAATTTAATTAGAGAAAAGAGAAGCAAAATTTACAGAGATTAAAAAAATCATAAAAAAAATTCTAAATTTCAAGAGACAAAAAATTTCAAAGAAAAAAAGATAAATCCATAGAAGATAAAAAGTAAATATTTTAAATAGAGAAAAAAGAAATTTAGATATAATATTTTCAAAGATAAAAAAATAAAAAATAAATTCCGAAGAGTGAAAATAATTTCAGGAGAAAAAGAGAATTTTCAAAGAGAAAACAATAAATTCCAAGCACAGAAAAGAGTAATTTTAGAGAGAAAAATATACCTATGAAAGGGAAAAAAATAAATTCCAAAGAGAGAAAAAATAAATTCCATAGAGTCAAAAGATAAATTCCAATGAGAGAAATGATAATTAAATTCAGTTCTTTGATTCACTTCACAAGATTGTGGGCGTGTGCGAGAGGGAAGAGGAATGACGAAAGGATGGAAGAGGGAGAGGAAAAGTTTGGTTAACCAAAACACAACCGCAAGTATGTGTGAATCTCAGCGCGGATTTGTTATTAATTTTAATTTGAATATTTTCCAACCACGCAGCCCTTCCTTCGCATCACTAAACCCAAGCCTTCTCTCCTCTTTCTCTTTTCATTCACTTCACTTCTTTCTTTCCCTTCTTCTTCATCTACCCTTTTCTTCCCTTTACACGAAATTTCTCCAATCTTTTGCTCTCCAGGTTTATTTTCGGGTGGGCTGAGTTCTTTGACGTCAGTTTTTGATGAAAATTCCAAAGAATCCTTTCTACCTCACGCACACAAAGTCACACACACAAATACACACAACAGACAAACACCCACACATACAGTCGCATTGTGGTGAAACACAAACAGAGTATCGCACACAAAGGCTCACAAAGAGCACAAATTTGTCAGAAGGAGCTGCGATCAAACAGAATCAACACAAAGTGTACAATGTGATAAATTTTGAATCTCAACAAAAACTTCGCCCCTCTCTTTCGCACATAGACTTTCTCTCTCCCTTTCAGTTTATCCCTTTTGGCCTTTCTCCCTCTTTCCGTGGCTCCTTTTAGCCTCCCTCTCGATGTCAGTTGCTCCCTTTGGCCTCTATCTCTCACTCTCTCATCCCATAATCTTCCATCTTCCATCGCTAGTCGACGTCATCCCTTTCACTCTTTCCTTCTTTATCCCTTTCTATGTTTCTCTCTTTCTCGCGCCTCCTCTCGGTTCCTCTTCAATCCTTGGCTCTTTTCCTCTAACTTCTCCTCCTCCTCCTCCTTCATCCTTCATCCGACCGCAAATTACAGGATCCATGAAGGATTTAGAGTTGTTCTTCTTCCTCTCTCTCCTCTGTTCCATCGTCCTTCATCATCCGCCTTCAGCAAGAAGGACTCCTCGATCCTAATTATAATGACAAACTACGGAACACTAGCATATGTGGATGTGTGTGCATATGTGTGTGAGAAAAGGAGTGTTGTTGGTGTTTTTCATGTTTTGCTAGTTGTTGATGATGGGCTTGTTGATATTTTTGTTGTTTTGGTTCTGATTGTTGTTGTTGTTGTTTTGATTATTGTTTTTCTTCTTGTTATTATTCTTGTTGTTTTCATTGTTGTTATTCTAGTTGTTATCTTGATTCATGCTGTACTTTTGTTGCTCTTGCTTTCAATGATTCACTCACAATAACCCATAAATTGAGGAAATTGTTGCTTTGGTTGCCATTAATACGATTCGTTGGCAACACTAATGGCTGATGTTAAGGCAAGCGAGATGGTGTAAGAATGGAGGAGGAAGGGAGAAAGGGTGAGAAGGTGAAAGGAGAAGCTGACTTGAGTACGGTACTCCATATAATTTTCTCAGAAACCACATTCAAAATAAACCCTGAAATTGAGTCTAATTCTGATTTTGAGCTCAGTTTTCGAAGTGAACACGAGCATCAGACCTGAGAAGGATATTCGAAATACATTGAAAATTTCAAGCAGCAGAACTTCAGGAGGAGGAACAAGTCAAAAATTCAGGCATCTTTTAATGTTCATCCTTGAATTTTCGTTATTTCTTTCTTTCTTTCTCTTTGACTTCTGTTGGTCGACAATCAATATTTAAATGAGATCTTATCTCCTTCCCATGTTCAAATTCTTTCCTATATATTTTTATTTTGGATCTCCTTCTCATTTTCATCTTCTCTCCATCATCCTTCCTTTTCATTTTCATCTCTCTCCATCCTTTTCTATCTTCTTTCCTCCTCCTCATGTTCATCTTCCATCTCCCTCTCTCTTTCAACTTTGTTCCTTTCACTCGACGTCCACATGTCGTCCACTTTTCTGTTATTTGTCTCTCGGTGCCAATCACTCTCCTTTCTCACCCTCATTCTCCCTTTCTCTCTCACTCTCATCTCTCTCTCCTCTCTTTTGCTTTCTGTTTTTCTTCAGGCTTCGACCTCTCTGGGGGACCCTCGAAAAGGACCCCACGAGGGCCTCGATTTAATAGACAAATAAAGACCCCAAAGTGAACCTTAAAAGTTTTATATGTCAATTTACGACCAATAACAAACTTTTTAGGCAGGCAACATATACAAAAACATCACCGAAAATAAGCAAAAACAACACAAAAAATACACCAACAACAAAATTAAGAATATATACGAACAACAACAAAATGATTAACAAACTCTCCAACAACAACAAAATCATCATGAACAAATGCGAAAAGTTTTCGAAAACGAAATTCCTTCGGAACCCAGAACGAAACCTTCTCAGAGAAGGAAAGAAACGAAGGACTCTCACTCACTCACACCACTAGACACGCACGCACACACACATAGACACGCATGCACACACACATAGACACACGGTAAAGGGTTGCCTCATAACTTTCTCTGTCGTCGATGGGCGAATGTGAGGCAAATGTGTGGGTGGGCGGCAGATGGGCGTTGGGGGTGTGGCAGTGGAGGAAAAGGTGCGTTTTTATGACTCTCGAAGCAGTCGTCGCCAACGTCCTCGCCATCGTCGTCCTCATCCTCTTCGTCCTGTCGGTCCTGCGTCGCTGCGATTGGCGTCCCTTTTTTTACTGCCTTTTTAGTGCATTCCATTTTTGCAAAATGATCCCAACTCCGGAGGAAGGAGGAAAGAAAGAAAGGACAAAGGAGAGGAGGAAAGGACAAAGTGCGCCAAAGATCTCTGCAGGATCTGGATCCATTTCCATCATCGCTGGCATCACTCGAAGCTCACGAATCGCTTCCATCATCGGAGCCACGCCCCCCCGCCCATCACTCGGGTTTTGCTTTCATCACCCGATGACTTCCTCCCACATGCACGAACTCCTTCCCCTCGTTGCCGCCCGTAATCATCACATGCCGAGATTTGTTGACGCATTTTTATGCCTCGGCCTCGAGATGGGATCGTAAAAGTTCGACATATGCGAGGCTCCCGGGTCGTAAACCAGGGGACCCATCCCCATCTACCCAGCCTTGGAGAAAATCTTCGGGAATCTCTGCGAATCTCTGGACTCGGTTTGAATTAATATCACGCATACATACGTGCTCCGGATGATGTGGGTGATAATTTTTGGCCCATTTGGAGGCCAGGTCTAGCTTTGTTTATGTCCAAAAGTTGCCTGTGATGATGTGAGCTAGGATTCTCTGCTTAGAGGAAGGGGTTTTCAATTTCGAAACTCATTCGGAGAACTATTTTACGACGGACTTTTGGGTTTTTCTACGCATTTCTGCGGGACATCGAGGTGTGATTAGGGTTTCATCACGGAGGCAAATTAATTTCGGGGTAGTCAAGGGGTGGGAAATAAAAATCTCTGTTTGGATTTCATTGTATTCTTTTTTTTGTGTATTTGACTCAAAAAAGGTTCCGTTTTTATTTCAAAATTCAAACAATAAAAATGTTGATGCTGAAGGAAATTACTGAAGGAAGTTTTGAAGTAGGGCACTAAGGACTCTAAAATTATCTCTGTTTGAACTTTATTATTAGTATAATTATAGGACCAGTTATATTTATAAAATTTATTGTTGTTGTGTTTTTTTTTTCACCGAGATAAACTAATTCCGCCATAGATAAAGGAAGGAAAATAAAATTAATCCTTAATGATATTTTATTTTGTCATTTATTTTATTAAAACAAGTTTTTTTTTCTAGATTTAACTTATTTTTATATTTTGGTATTTTACAAAAAAAGAAGAATTATTATGTATTTTTTATATAATAAGTTATATATATTAAAATGTAGTATTTTTGATTTTTAATAAAAATAGATATTTATTTTGTTATTTAACAATAATAATATTTTTTTTATCAAAATTGTTTTGCAATATACAAATTTTAAACTATCATCCACCATGTGCACATA
>CM029565.1:4872750-4924518 GCA_017309665.1 Coelopa frigida | reverse complement strand
CAGTGGATAGTGGTATGCGATGAGCAGTCGACGTGACATGGGCCGAGATCCTGCCACTTATAGTGAAGAGAAAAAGACGAACCGGAAAAAGCCCAAGTTCTCGAACTCAAGTGAATCGCGTGGAAAACCAACACGAGGTGTGATCGAACGACGAGTTAAACGTTTGAGGGAGGTGCGGCCGATGTGGTTTTAATTGGAGCCGTTGGAACGAGGCGTAAACCGAACGGAGACGTGCTTCAGGAGGGAGGCTGATACTCGTTGGATATTTTTTGATTATTCTCCTCAGATGTTTCTCGGATACTTCTCAGATTCTCCTCAGATCCCCCTTGGAGCCTACTCAGATCCCCCTTGGATCCCCCTCAGATCCCCCTTGGATCCTCCTCAGATCCCCCTTGGATCCCCCTCAGATTCTCCTTGGATTCTCTTCAGATTCTCCTCAGATCCCCCTTGGATCCTCCTCAGATCCCCTTGGATCCTCCTCAGATCCCCCTCAGATCCCCCTCAGATCCCCCTCAGATCCCCCTTGGATCCTCCTCAGATCCCCCTTGGATCCTCCTCAGATCCCCCTGAGATCATCCTCTAATCGGAGAATAACAACGACGAAGACGCCTTCAGTGGACTTACTTTCAAAATGGATGCAGGTCTCTGAGTGAGGTCAGGCGATTGTTCTTTCCGATTGTCAAAAATATGTCCAGCATATTCTCATCCGCATCTGCATTCGACGTCCAACCCGACCCCCCCCCCCCCCCCCCCCCCAACCTGGGGCCACTTGACAGTTCCTCCTTCAAAGTCGTCGTCAGGTCGTCATTTCGTCATCTCGGCGGCCTGCCTTCGAATTTCGACGCTGACGTCGTCCTTGTGACAGTGGTCCATGGAGTTCTTATTGTTGTTGTTGTGATTATTGTTGTTGTGATTGTTGTTGTTGTTACTGTTATTGTTGTTATTCTTGTTGATCTCAACGACTCTGTACGGCAAATTAGCCGCCCTGGAAACTGGATTTCGCAACGAGTCTCCATCGGCGCTGGTTCAAAGGCTCCCGATCGACGTTCCACACGACTCCGTTTACATGCCGCCGCATTAAGAAGCCTCCGTCCCCGCCCGGAGGGAGTTAAGTTCGCAGTCGTCATGGTCGCCATCAACTGGAGATGCTGGAGTTGAAGCTGTAGAAGACTCGATCTGGTCGCATCGCGTCGACATAAGGAAGCCATTGTGAAGCGATGGCTTCGATTGACTCGACTTTATGATCTGCGATCATTTCGTTTGGCCATTGCTTTTATCGCAATTGCGTTGTTATTGTTGTTGATAATGTTGTTGTTGGTAATGTTGTTGTTAATGCACATATTGTTGGTGCACTTGTTGTTATTCTAGTTGTTGTTGTTTTCATTGTTGTTATTGTTGTTGCTCGAGCCATTACCCGCGAAGTTCGTCTTCTTGTCATTGCTCGAAATTTATTGCATTATTCGCTCGTGGTCGGTTCGGGTTTCGGAATTTTTATTCGGTGCCTTTGGCAACACTGTTTTACAACATCGTCGCCAGAGTTGCCAGGAATTCGCATCTAACTAATTTTATTCAATTATATAATTTTACGACAATGGGACGACACGATCACAGTGCTTTGGACTATATTCGATATCGTTCCTCTGGGCTTCGATCTACGGATGAGTTCCGTCGGGTGGTCTGGAGATGGCTCTTGAAGTCTTTAGATATTCAGATGTATATTCTTGGAGAATATTTTTTGAAGTTTTCAGATCCATTAGAAAATATGACTATAATTCAATAAAATAGAACCTTAAAATCCTAACTATCCTAACTTAAATCGTTGAACAAATGTAAATTTGTATAGTACTAGTTAGGAAAATATACTAAATAAATATGTCTTGATGTGCGATTTCTTCGAGAAGAAAACTTTAGATGACGCCCTCAGCTCTCTCTCGATCTCTTGGCCTCGCTCTCCCGTCCTCACAATACTTCTTTAACACTCATCCTTAGACTACTTGTTATTCTCCCAAGTCAACGGACATAAATCGCTCCTCATTTGTTGTCCATCCGTTACCTTTTCGCCCACCGGACGTTCTTCCTGCCCTTCTTCTCCTCGTTTTCCCGCTCTTCTCTCTTTCTGTCCGTCCTTCTCTCTTTCTGTCCGTCCCTCTATCCATCCATTTGTTTCTTCTCACCCCATACTAATGGATCGTTATTACCACCTCTTGCGCCAAATGAAACTTCTTCCGAAACTCTGCATCGCATCCACATGTGAGGTCGTTGTTGGTCACTTCCCGAAAGGAGCAGAAGGCGACCATCGTGGGGAGGGTGGTCGGAGAGAGAGAGAGAGAGAGAGAAATAAGGTGAGAAATTCGAAGAAGAAGCACCCGAGGTGTCGCAAGGTGATGATGTTTATGTTTCAGCTCCATCTCGTCTTCGTCCACAAATTCAACCTCACTTTTATCTTCATTACGAATGCGTTTCCGGTCGCCGGCTTCCGGTGCCTCGGAGCTCTCGTTCCCTTTCTCTCTTACTCTCTCTCTCTCTTTGCCTCGGCATTGCTCCCTCTCGTTCATCAAGGGCGAAATATGCGCTCGTATGGTAATGAAATGGGCTCAAATGAGGGTGAGAATGAATGGAATGAGCGAAGGTTCCTAGTGTGGAATTCGTAGGGCGAACACGGAGGGAGTCCGCAGAAGTCTGATGGGCAAGGAAGACCTGGTGTAGGTCAGATGGTCGTCTTCAGGAAACTTCAACATCTTCAAGGCGTCTCTCGTCCACGGCAGAGTCAGATGGACTCGAGGATTACAAGAAATTACTTGGCATTAGAGGCAAACAGTGAAGGATCTGGTTGTTCTCAAGGATCTGGTTGTACTCAAGGATCTGGTTGTTCTCAAGGATCTGGTCGTCCTCAAGGATCTGGTTGTACTCAAGGTTCTGGTCGTCCTCAAGGATCTGGTTGTACTCAAGGTTCTGGACATCTTGAAGGTTCCGATCAGGTCGATCAGCGACGACTTCCCGGAAGCCGTTGCTCACATCCCAGTCCACCAAGAGTCCTCGATGACATCTCGACTCCTGTGCGCACTAATTTGCCGAGGCTGCTCGGAGGCGAGGCGATCATTTGCCGAATAATCATCTGTCGACCCGAAGGCGCTCCCGAACGGTCGGCGGCCGGTGGCGAAAGGAAGGTGGAGGATGACGACGTGAACAATGGATCCTTTCGCGCGAAAAATGCGACCAAAAGCAAACACAGAGACAGAGAGAGAGAGGGGGGCGACACAAAGTGAGCGACAATAAAACGAGAATTGATGTCATCATCAAGGAGAACGACGTCGCCGTCCCCGCCTCATCCAATGGGCGCTGACCAATTGTGCATCCTCGACGTCGTCGTCGTCGTTGAATTGCTCAATTCGGGACGAGAAGCAGCCGAGTTCGGAAAAATCGGGGTCCTTTGTCGAGCGATTTCCACAGTCGTCTCTCCTTGAATGCGAACAAACGCCGGTGTTTTCCATACATCGGTCAATGGAGCCCATTGTCATCGAGTCCAGTTCGAGTCCGAGTCCTTTATCTCCGCCCAGGAGTCCTTCGTGGCCATCCTTTTGCCGAGCGCCGAGTGTCGAGTAATTTCTTCTCGGGATCGAACGCACGTTGCTGCCGCCTCCTCCTTCGCCTCCTTCAAATTTGACATTTGAATTATATCGTTTTCATTCTCGTTTTCGAATGTTTTCGACTTTCGAAAAACGTTCTCGTTGGTCGGTTGCGCTCGCCTGGTGGGTTTTGTTGTTGTTGCTGTTGGTCGAGCGGCCGGCCAGCCGAGCGCAGCCAGCTTCCAGGTGCATCCCGCACCTCGCCGCATTGTCATCTGTCGTCCTGTCGATGTCCTGCCGCTGTCCTGTCGATGTCCTGCTTCAAACGTCCTTCGTTGTCCATCGATGTCCGTCCCAAACCGTGGCTGGACGTCCAACTGTTGGCCCAAAAGCGAGGCCTCTGTCGGCGTTGCCGTCGTCGTCGTTACAATTGCAGCCGGGAGCGTGATTTATTGTCCTATGCGAGAGGTCCTTTGAGTTTCGAATCATTCCAACGGTTCCGAACTGTTTAACCCACACAATGCGGCCTAGCGAGGGAGTGGCGGAGAGTCAGAGAATAAGCAACAGAGAGTGAGAGAGAGAGGAAGAGAAAGAGGGAGAGAGAAAGGTGAGAGAGAAGGAGAGGGAGTAGGAGAGAGAGTGGTAGAGTGAGGGCGATGCCTCGATGCTTTGTGTCCGAGTGTAGGCGTCGTTCGTTACGAGTGTCCTTTTTGTGTTCGAGCGATGGCAGCGAAAACAACAGCAACAAAAACAACAGTAATAATAGCAACAACAAAAAGAACAACAACAACAGAAGTAGGATCAGCAGCAGCCACCGCCAGAGACCATGAAGAATCCTTTTGTCTCCAACACCACCAACCAACAACAAGAACAACAAAAACAACAAGAACATCAAAAACAACAAGGACAACAAAAACAACAAGGACAACAAGAACAACAAGGACAACAAGAACATCAAAAACAACAACTGCTGCCATCGTCCATCCTGTGGTCATCCCCTGAGCGAGGACTTGGTCATAATTTTGGCACGCTTCATACGTCCATCGTCCATTCCCAGCCGCAGGACCCTCACCTCACCTCACCCCCGACCCCGATCGCTCTGTCCTCCTCCACACCCTGAGGACCTCACGACCCTCACCTCGTTCCTCGTTCTCTGCCTGCTCCAAACCCTCGGGACCCTCGAACTTGAAGTTGTTGTTTTAATTGTTGCTGTTGCTTTCTTGTTGCTATTGATTTCTTGTTGCTGTTGATTTCTTGTTGCTCTGGCTTTCTTGTTGTTGTAGGTGTAACAGTTGTTGTTGTTGTTGCAGCCATTGTTTGATTTACGTCACAACCCGTCGATTCCGTCGAGGAGAGGATCCCAACCCTCGCCCTCAGTCATCAGTCGGAGTAGAGCGATCGATATCTTCCGCCGGATCCGCTGATCGTTATATTTAAGTGGTCATTGTTGTTGCAATGGCTCGAATTCTCATTGTTGTTGCTGTTGAATTCACATTGTTGTTGGTTGAATTCTCATTGTTGTCGCTGTTGAATTCATATTGTTGTAGGTTTTAAAATTGTTTTTGGTTGTACTTTTGTTTTTTGTTGTTGTTTCTTCAATAGCTGCCATTCCATAATTATGACATTTGGCGCGTGTTGAAGTGTTTAATTCGCTTTCAAATGCCCTTTGTTTCTTACACCCCCCACCCCCCCAGGCCCCCTCCTCTGACATTCCTCTTCAAGGACTCGTGGGTCCTGGCGAGCCTTAATTGCCCTTTGATTCACCTCGATGGCTCAAATTGAGTTTTCGAATTGTCAATCGATTTATTTTCCATCTGGAAACACACGTTGGCGGCAGCTGATTCTCTCAATCTCGGCGGATATTTTTAGGACCCAATCACTGCGTGGACGAGGGTGATGGTGATGGTGATGGTGAGGGCGAGGGTGACTAAGGGTTAAGTCGAGAGTGAAATTTCAACAACACATTCGACACTTCACATCAATGGATCGATGGTCTGATGGTCTGTTGATGAAATACGAGGTCGAATGGTGTTCAATGAGTTGATATTTTCAGAACGAGGCTATTTTGAGGCCATGTAGAAAAATCTGGAGACTCAAGTCAATAGAGTCTGGAGACTCAAGTCAATAGAGTCGGATGATTCCTGAAGCTTCCACTGATCGAGGTTTCGCTTCTCTTTTGGATAGAGGCTTCTCTTATTTCTTGGATCGAGGCTTCTCTTATTTCTTGGATCGAGACTTCTCTTATTTCTTGGATCGAGTCTTCTCTCTTGGATCGAGTCTTCTCTGCTCCCACCCTTTGACCTTCTTCCAAGAGACCACTCGTAAACAACAGCAAGAAAATTCCTCCTTCTCGGAAATGGAATAACAAAAAACATTCAACAAGTCGAAGAACAACTCGTGTCTCATGGTTGTTTTCCTCCCTCTCCAACCACCGACCCACGGATGAGAGAAAGGCCAAGTCATTCTTGGATGGATGGATCGCAATTACCATTTTATGGAAATTTTCGCTAATGAATAAATTTATGACACATGCAAATACAAATTAACAAAAAGGGAAAATAAAGAAACAAGAAATTCTAACAGCAATAACAAGTAGTAACAACAACAAAAAGTAGTTGTGTAAAAACAATAACAACAAGTGGTATGAAACCAGCAACAACAAATACTATAAAAACAACAACAAATACTATAAAAACAACAACAAATACTACTAAGACAACAACAACTTCTCAAGTGATCCACACTGATGAGATCCGCACACGCTGGACGGGATCTGGATCTGAATCTTGTGACCGTGGATCTGGGTCTGGGATCGGAATCGAAGCTGACGGGGTCTGAGATCGAGACCGAGTCCGAGACCGTGGCTGACGCTGTCGCTGTCGGCGCCGTTAACGCCGGCGGCGGCGATTCAGAGAGCGCGAAAGAGAGATAATTTATGCTCTTAATTGGTTTCATCTTCGCCGCCTTATGGTGATGATGGTGGAGAATTGCAAATAAGATGCAACGCGTGCATCGTGTCCGCCGCCCCCGCGACAAGTGGATGGGGGGGCGGTGCACCGGGGGGCGTGATGCCGTTGAGACGGATGTGACAGACGTCGTCGTCGTTGGTGTTGTTGTTGT
Source organism: Coelopa frigida (assembly GCA_017309665.1). Taxonomy (NCBI): domain Eukaryota; kingdom Metazoa; phylum Arthropoda; class Insecta; order Diptera; family Coelopidae; genus Coelopa; species Coelopa frigida. The sequence continues at coordinate 4,917,832 of CM029565.1, read as the reverse complement.
TGCTGTTGTGAGGCTTAACGTTATTGTTGTTATTGTCAGGCTCATTGTTGTAGACACTTCCATCGAAACTTGGAGTCTCAGTAATCCCTGTTAAGAAGTCGGAAGTCGAGAGAAAGGATTCGATTTTTCACTACTATTTTCAACACCTGTGAAAGTCTGAGGGCGAGAAGATCGTTCAGAAAAAGTTTATAAACTTTTTATTGATTTCAAGAATTCTTATTGATTTCAAGAATTCTTATTGCTTTCAAGAATTCTTATTGCTTTCAAGAATTCTCAATGATTTCAAGAATTCTCATTGATTTCACGAATTCTCATTGATTTTGCGACTTCTCATTGATTTCACCAATACACCTCTGTGGGATGGTTTGAAGTATAGACCTCATACATGGCTGTGAAAAATTGATGAAAAACCAATTCCACTGATGTGTGAATCGCTGACAAATTATAAGTTTCAAACAAAAATTCATATGTTGTTGAAAGAAAGTTCGGAAATAATAATCATATAGCTTTGTTTGTTTACGTGCATCTTGTTGCAATTGTTGTTATTGTTTGCATTGTTGTTATGGTTTGAATTGCAATTGTGATTGTTATTATATTGAAATGAATCTTGAAGGGAAAATGTGTGGTTGTTTTTTTTTTTGTTCTTGTTGATATTCATATTGTTGTTGTTGATATTCATATTGTTATTGTTGTCATTATTGTTGCTGTTGTTGATATTCATATTGTTGTTGCTGTCATTCTAGTTGCTATTGTTGTTGTCATTCTTGTTACTGTTGTTGTTGTTATTGTTGTTATGTTTCTTCCTTTTATTGCCGCTGTGGACAATGTTGCGTGTTGGCAGCATTGTTTTCGCCGTAATTGCTCATCCGACGCGCATCCGCATAGCAAAGGAAATTCTCTCAAAACACACAAACACACACACACACACACACAGCGACACACTGGCTCACGCGAGAACTCACGCACACCGACAAACTTAAACAAACACATACGGACTCAGTTCGAGAGATCCTCCTGATCTTCGTTTTCGCGAACGTCGGACGAACGTTTATTTGTTGGTCGTTTTCCGAAAGTCTCTCGGTCTGGTCGGCGATAGGGATCTGAAATTGTTGTTGTTATTATTATTGTTATTGTTATTGAGAGTAGTGTTGTTGTCTCTAGAGAGTGTTGCTGTTGTTATTTTAGAGAGTGTTACTGTTGTTGGTCTAGAGAGTGTTGCTGTTGTTGTTGTTATGGACAGTGTTATTGTTGTTGTTGTTATGGACAGTGTTATTGTTGTTGTCATATTGGTTGTTTTCCTCCTACAATCTTTTCATTTCATTCATTCATCCTTCGCGCCTCACCATCCAACGATCGTCCGTCCGTCCGTCCGTCCGTCCGTCGTCCGATTGCTTGCGATCATTTTCGCAATTAAAAGAATTCCATAATCGCACGAAAGCGCTGCCACTGACGGCGTTGCCACCATCTCACATTGTATCGTATCGTGTCGTTTCGTGTCGTCTTCCTTCCTTCCATCCTTCCTTTTCTGCATTCCTGTCTTCTTTTCTTGTCATTCATAATCAGCGTAAAATAGTCCACGAATTGTTCCTGTCATTGTTAGTAATATTATTGTTGTTGTTGTAGTTGTCATTCCCTCGACTCCATCGCCTCCAACACGCCTCCGGTGGACCCGCCTCGATCTCATTACGAAGCCAAACAAAACAATTGCCAAACTCATCGACCATGGCCACAACCGAAACCCCGAACCCTCCGAAGGATCCACGGTCGAAGTCGCCTTAACATATCATTGTCTCTGGCCATGGTTGTTGTTGTTGTTGGTGTTGGTGTTAGTGTTGTTGGTGGTGTTGTTGTCGTTGTCACTGAGTGATATGTGCATGTGCAAAGTATGGGTTTCGTCTGGTGTAGACAAAGTGGAGTCGTCAGGGTGGATCAAGTGGAGCCAGAAGGGAAGGGGAATGAAGAGACAGAAAGACGATGGATTGCCATCCATGGACATTGTATACGAATGACGATGGACAAGCACTCAGAAGAGAGAAAGAGAGAGAGAATGACGAAGGTGATTTTGTGTGGTTTTCCGTTGGTTTGCTCCACTGTGCGGCATGATACACAAGGTGTTTGGCTTCATTAACATACACCTTCATGTGGTGCAAATACAGCAAAGACATTGCAAGTTGCAACCATCCACAACAATAATTATATTAAAAAAAAACCCATAACAACTATAACAACAATAACTATAACAAAAACAACTATAACAACAATAACATAAAAAAACAACTATAACAACAACAATGTTGAAGACCGAATCCGTACGAATTCAAAAAATAAAAAATGAAGTAATTTTTAAACTTTGCATGCAGAACTTTATTCTCTTTGTTGTTATTGTTATTGTTGTTGGAATATATTTATATTTTTTATTTCAATTGTAATAGTTTTTTGTTGTATTGTATGTTGTTTTCTTTCATTGTTGCTCGGGTTATTTTGTATTTTGTTGCTTTGTTGTTGTTGTTGTTGATGTTGTTATGGCACTGACTTTTCATTGTTTAGATTTTCTTGCGGACAGAAGCGATTCAAGTGCGCGTCCTCTACAGACGGACGGACAGACAGTTGGACAGAGGCGAATATGAGGCGAAGATCGACAACAACAACAACAACAACAACAAAGTCTGCAAGAACAACTCTCGTGGCCAACAATTTTCGCGCTTCAGTGAGAATCGTGTTCGAGCTGCGCTTCCAAAGCTCAGTTCAGAACGGTTTGGTTTGGTTTTTTCTTTGAGTTTTTCCATTCTTCCATTTCGCAAAAAAAAAAAAATTTACAACAATAAAAATTTACAACAATAAAAATTACAACAATAACAACAACGAGAACCAAGGCTTCGTCCGCAAACAATTTACATTTCGAACAAATTCTCAATTAGAATCGACGGCACGTCGTCTGCGCAGTCGCAGTCGGCGTCGGCATCGCTGTTGACGTCGACCTTCAGGACGTGCGGCAGCGACGCAGAAGCCATCAGCGTCAGGTGAGTTGACCAACAGCAGTAGCTACAACAACAACAACAACAATAACAACAACAGCAACAAAACAATAACAATAACAACAACAGCAACATAACAATAATGATGACAAAAACTTCGTGTGAACACCTGCATTTTCCTGTCGATGTTGTCATTGGTAGTGGTGGTGTTGTTGTTGTTGTTATTGTTGCTTATCCACTTCTCTCACCGCCTGTCTCCCTCTCTCCCTCCCTTCATCACTGCTCACTGTTGACGTCTTTTCGTCAATGAGTTAATTAAATGCACGCTACTGTCCAAAACCAACAACAAGAACATGAAAAAGACATTTAACATTTACAATAACAACATTTACAATAACAAAAATTACAATATAAACAATTTCAATAACAACAATTTCAACAAAAACATTTACACCAACAGCAATTACAATAACAACGATTGCAATACCAAACAATTACAATACCAACAATTACAATACCAACAATTACAACTATCGATTTGTATTCCATTCGATTTTGAACTTTTGCGGTTTCCAATCGAACTGGGCCGACCCCCGAGGGACCCTCGTCGATCGCCTCGGATGATGAATGCCATGAGAAGCCACGAGTTGTTTCACACAGATCGAGGGGTGGAGGGGGAGGAGGAGAGGGGAAGTTATTCAAATGAGAGACGGAATAATATACAGGATGCCTCAAGGTGAGTTTTCCAACGAAAAAACACCATCTGAAGTAGTTCAATCAAAAGGGGTTGAATGAAATAATTCTATGTGACCTTGAGTACTTTTGTGACGTGGTTTTCGAATATTTTTTGTCTGTTTTTTTTTTTGTTGATTTTTGTTTATTTGCATTTCTTCATTGACTGCAAACAGGGTGCTTCACTCTATCGCTATCGCTTTGGTTCGTCTTTTTATTATGGATTCTCTTTTTACTACGAATTCTCTTTTTACTACGAATTCTCTTTTTACTACGGATTCTCTTTTTACTATGATTTCTTTATTTACTATGATTCTTCCAAGCTCCAATCACACTCTTTTCGTGCTCAACCTCCTTGGAAGATTTATGGCTTTCTCATGCATTTCAAAAAAAAAATTGATTTCCATATAACATTTACATACACGATTGCCAGAGTGCCACATTGTTGCAACAATAATAATAATAACAATAATAATAATAACAATATTAATAATAATAAGAAAATAACATAAAGAAAGGAACATACAAAAGTTCTCCCGATGAAACTCAACTCGTCTGAGAGATCGGAGTCTGCTTTCATCTCCCTCTCCTTTTCTCTCCAGTGGATCTCTAACGGCGTAAACCGTCCGTCTGTCAAAACCCTCTGTCGTCGGTCTCGACGCGCATGCGAGCTTCTGCTCTCTCTGTCTGTCTTTATCTGTCTGTCTGTCTGTTTGCCTGTCTTTTCTATCTGTCTTTATGGCTGTCTGTCTGGTTATCTCGTCACTCTGACAGAAGCCGTCAAACGTCGGAGCTGCGATCGCGGTAATTATGAGCTCAGCTTCGGATTCCCTCGTCTCACCGTCCCAAGAAGAAAAGAAGAAACGAATGCGTTGATTTTCATTCCACAAGAACTCGAGTAAATTCTCCTCTCCCTCCTTCTACTTATGCCTTCAACTAACAGACTAACGCCCACCCACCTGTCCAACGCTCTCTCTTCCACCTCTCTTCTCACTACCCATCGTCGGCTCCTTCTATGAATAACCATGATCACCGAGGCGTACCTCGTCTTATCGCCCGATACCCTCCCTTCAGCCCACAGCCAGCGTCCGCCCTTCGCTGGCCACGAAACTGATCGCGAAATTATGAATATGAAAATCTTAATTCATCGCTCGCGATCTCGCGTCCCCGATAAGAAAGAGAGAGGGGGAAAAATTATTCCGTTCCGTCGGCTGGCGGATGTCTTTCGAATCTCTTGTGACATGCAAACCTTTCCGGGCTGCATCCATGTTAATGGCTTCCTCAAGAGTGGTTGAGGTTGCGATCGCAGACACGTTATCTCACCAGCAGGAAGCCGCGATTTAGAATGCTTTTGTTCGAGTTCGAGACGATAATGAATGAGAAACGATCCAGAGTCAGACAGAGAGAAGTGTGTGTTTTGAAGGGACGATCTGAATTACGATCGTAACTCTTCTGGCCTGGCGCATGGAGAGCTGGGACGAGAGATCGATGTGATGGAGCTGATGTTGTTGGGGTCCAATCTTCCCTGGAACAGACAATCGATGGACTTTCAACAGCACGATGATCACCTCGTATCGATTCATTCATGATGATCACCTCAGATCGACCCCATCAGAGAAGTGATCGATTTACGAGGACCCGATCATTGAGATATAGATGTGAGAATGCGATCAAGCCATGATCATTTGTTGTCATGATCGCGATCGTAGAAGAGATCACTTCTCATCTCCTTACCATAAATCGATCCACACTCCCTGCTCTCTGGCCATGAGAAAGATCACTTCCAGAAGCGGATCCATTACTCGCTAATTAAAGTGATCATCGGTTCTTCACCGAAATCGGAGCAATTCATCAAGCGAGCAGCAGCAGCTCCCGGCGATCGTGTCGTGTCGGCGACTCCGCGTTCTTTGAACTCCCCCATCTGGTGGAGTGAAATCGTCGTGAGTCGTGAGTCGATCGGGCCATAAAAAAAAAAAAACAACACAAACACACACGATTGTTTCCGCTTGCGGGAGACAGCAACACCCGCTCCGATGCTCCAAAATGTAATAAAACGCGACATGCAAAATCGAAATTAATTCTTCCGCCCCCACGACGCCCCACCGCTGGAAGACCACGAGAAGACGCCGAAGACCACGAGAAGACGCCGAAGACCACGAGAAGACGCCGTAGATCCCGAAGTCGCCGACGACTGCGACCGCACTGACGTCTCTCGCCTTCGACGCCTGACGTCTCTCGCCTTCGACGCGTGGTCGCGGCTGCCCTCAAAGGCCCGGCGAGGTGGTGGGCAGTGGTTTGTAACGGGAGCGGGACGGGGCGGGGCGGCGTCTGTCACCGAGGGCTCGCATGATCCATGAACGGGGCAACCGAAGACGCCGGTTAATTTGCAAACCAAGCGTTTGGTGAGGGACAATGGGTTGGAGGGTGTTTGATGATTGAGTTGGAGGATGATGATTGAGTTGGGGGCGACGGTGGTGGTTTTGAATATTCATTCATTGTTTGCAAATTCAGCAGGCGGCAACACCAGCTCGGTGCGCCTCGGCTTAATTTCAAGTGATCGCTATCGCGGCCCCTCCCCCTGATCCTCGGATGATGCCGCTGCCGTCGCCACTGGGGCCTTTGAACAATTAAGAGCTCTCGGTGAGCTCTCTAATGAGCGGAGTACAACGAGGGCGAGCGGGACTGCGTGAGTGAGTGAGAGAGAGGGCGAGAGAGTGAGAGAGAGAATTACAGAGAGAGAGGGCGAGAGGGAGAGAAGGAGAGAGAATGAGAGAGAGGGAGAGAGAGATAGAGAGAGAGAGAGAGATAGATAGAGAGAGAGAGACGGAGTCATCGTTAGAGAGGATCTCGTGCATACGCAAATGACGAAATTAAGCAAATGGCGCAAAAAGATCGCGTGTCCGAAGGAATTTTCATCTTTATTGCCGACCGAGTGTCGTCGCCGTTCTCGTTGTTGTTGTTGTTGTCGTCGTCGTCGTTGTTGTTGTCGTCGTCGTTTTCGTCGTCGCGGCTTCTGCCCGTCGTTGTCGTGAGGTTCTCGTTTCTTCTTTGGAGGTTAAGTAAGTTTTAAATTTGAACAAATTCAAATAGAATCGCCTGCAATTAACTCTTTCACATGAAATGCGATCGTGATGTGACCGAATGGCAGAGGGCAGTTCGACGAGAATTTGAATATGCATCGCCACTGATTAATGTTTCCGGTCGGAGGAGTCGCTGGAACCGGTTCCTTGCCACTTGGCGGCGTTTGCGATTCACACTTGGTCACGAGCAGCGGATTCCGAGGGTCTCAAAAACCAACTTCGAACTCCTTCACACTTAGGGTACAACCCTAACTTCTTCAACTGACTTCATCTGACCTTCCTCAACTTTCAAAAGCCCTTGATTTCATTTTCTAGATAAGTTATTCTTTTTCCTCCCCCTGCTTCAACCCATCGTTCATTCGATTCAAATACTCATTTGTATATTTTATGCATTTTATTAAACTTTATTTAAATAATTATCAAATTCTTTCAAGTATTTTGTTATTTTATTTAATTACGATACATTCACATTATTACAATTGAATACGAATTAATTACTTAAGCTTAGGAATTAAATAATCATTATTATTATTTGTTGTTATCACAGTATTTACGCGAATATATGTATGTATGTATTTATATATAATAGATAGTGTATTATCTAAAAGTTGGTTGGTTTTACTTACAAGAGAGAAAGGAAATGACGACTTGTGAATGTGGTTGACAAACAAACATATAGAAGTACTACCACACACACATACACACACACATTCATATGCGTTTCCGGGTCGTTTCCTCTGCCCTGGATTTTGCATCAAAATCGAGGACAGAGCGAACGAGACCCTCTGGACTTCCGAAATTCAGTAATAATATCAATCAACATCGATATTAGTAGGAATTTACGGCGTTGCCAGATCATCAACGAAGAAGTGTGAAGAATGTGTGGGTGGTGGAGCTGATGAAACTTACAGATCTAGAGAAAGTCCTGCGGCGAGGACAATTGTGTTCTTTAGTTAGGATTTAGTCGTGAAACTCTTCATCGGAAACCAACTTGAGGAAATCGACGAAGGTTTCCGAACTTTACAACTACATTGGCTAAATTGCCATTCAATACACACACACACACTCAAACAAACACGTACATTTATTTACTAGAGATATACATAAATACTATGGTGCCGTTGGCGCTGCTCTATGATTATGTGTTGCGGTTACCTGAATGAGAGAGGGGCGAGAAAAAAGAGAGATTTTTGTTTTAGTAAGAGTTCAGTAATTCTTTAGCCATTGTCTGTCTGTCTGTCTGTCTGTCTGTCTATTTGTCTCTCTGTCTATTTATCTCTCTTTCTGTTTGTCTATTGATTTGTCCATCTATCATCGGCTGGACTGCTCACCTGTACACGTTTCGGGACCCGTCCGTCCCAGGGCAGTCCCAGACAGGACGAAGCTGCCTCGGCGTCTGCCTCAATCACGGCTCGGTCACGTTCCCGGTCGACGCGGGTGCAGATCGAACTCAATGCATCATCATGTATGGGGACTCATCGCCGTTGGCGCCCGTGGGGCTGTCGAGCGAGGGATTGATGCGTTTCTCCTTCTGCCGACGATTGCAGAACCACACGCGCACCACCTCCTTCTCCATGCACAGGCGATCGGCCAGCTGGCTGATCTCCTCGGAGGTCGGCTTCTGGTTCAACATGAACGACTTCTCGAGCGCCCCCCGAATCGAGGTCTCGATCGAGGTGCGCTTCTTGCGGCGACGTCCCATGATCTCGGGCGTGGTGACTGTCGTTTGCAAAGCGGCCGGATCGAAGACACTGAAGAGAGAGAGAGAGAGAGAAAAGAAAAAGGAAGAAATTAAGTTAGTTGGCTGTGGATGATGTGGTTAGTTCTGGGTCTAAGGAAAAGCAAACTCACCCTCCGGTCGCCTGTATCGTGCGGTCGGCGTCCTCGAGCCACTTCTGCAGCAGCGGCTTCAGCTTGCACATGTTCTTGAAGCTCAGGTTCAGAGCCTCGAAGCGCGAGATTGTCGTCTGCGAGAAATCGTTGCCGTACAGTTTGCCCATGGCCAGCCCGACGTCGCCCTGGGTGAAGCCGAGCTTGATGCGGCGCTGTTTGAACGTCTTGGCGAACTGTTCGAGCTCCTCCAGGTCGGTGGTTTCCTCGGGCGATGGTTCGCCGGCGCTGGCTCGTTGAGCGGCCGCGAGACTCTTCGGCATCTGCGGCGTTTGGGGGGTGCCGGTGGGCGTGTTGGGCGTCAGGATGCCGCTGACCTTGAGGCCGTTGCCGCTGCCGCTGTTCGGCGGCGTCACCGTCGTCGCCGTGCCGTAGTGCGAGAGGGGCGTCGTGTGATGCATGGGCGGCAGCGGCGAACTCGCCGGACTCTGGACGGGACTGTGGAGCGCAGACGATGGCGTCGGCGTCGATGTCTTCAACTGCAGCGGCTGATCCTGCTCCAATTGTTGCTGCTGCTGTTGGAACTCATGCTGCTGTTGCTGGAACTCGTGGTGATGTTTCTGAAACTCTTGCTGCTGCTGCTGCAACTCTTGTTGCTTCTGAAACTCTTGCTGCAACTGAAATTGATGTTGTTGCTGCTCCTGCTGCTGTTGCTGCAGCTCTTGCTGCTTCTGCAGTGCCTGCAGTTGCTGCGCTGCCTGCGACAGCGCGTGGACGCGACTCTGCAGCAGAAACTGGGCGGCGGTCACTTGGGCTGCGACGCTCGGGTCGTCCTTGGGGATGCCCAGCGAACCGCTGCGCACGAATTCGATGTACGATTGGAATTGTTGCTGCAACGCCGCCTGCTGCTGCTGCAGCACCTGCTGGAACTGCGCGAAGTCCTGCATCGAGCCGAGGGCGCCGACACCGACGCCAACGCCGGCCAGCAGCGGATTGGCGGCCAGACCAAGGCCGACCACGCCCAGCGGCGATTGAGGCGAAGCGAGGCCGGGCAGGACGAGGGAACCCAGGGGCGTCGTCGCGGCGTAATCGGCGCTCGCTGCTGCTGCTGCCGAGGCTGCAACGGCTGCTGCTGCTGCGCTTTGGACTGATGACGTCGGTGGCGGCGGCGTCAGAGCGGCGCGCTGCGAGTGCGGCGACTGCGAGCTGTGGCGCGAATTCTCGCTGGTCAAATTGAGGGCGCCCGAGTTGTTGTCGTCGTCCTCGTCCTCCTCATCGACGGCAGCCGCCGCATGGAGACCGCGCTGCAGCTCCTGGTGGTGCTGGTGGTGGAGCGGATGTTGGTGCAGAGGATGATGCAGCGGATGGAGATGCTTGCGTGGATTGCGGTGACGATGCTGATGCTGGTGGGCGTGTGGATGGGCGGGCAGCAGAGCTGGGCTCAGGGGAGAGCGGCAGCGATCGCTGGAGTTGCCGACGCTCGAGTTGTTGTCGTCACAGTCGGAGGCTGGAAAGAGGAGAAAAGGAATTGAGGTGGTGAGTAAAGGAGATGATGTGTAAAGGAGATGGTGAAGAAAGGAGATGATGAACAAAGGAGTAAAGGAGATGAATAATAATGGAGTAGAGAAGATGATGAATAAAGTAGACTTCAAAAGGCTTTCATGGGCACGTGTTCCGTCAAAAGAAACCCGCCCGCCTCTCGCTCTCACTCCCACGCCCACGCCCACGCCCACTGCGACTAAATGGCTATTTTATGCTACTTTGCACTTCCTTAAACTTCCACTTTCTTATGCAAATGGCGGACCCTTCGCCAACCCCCAACCGCCCATGTCCTCGTAGCACCTTGTGCATAAATTGAACGTTGAGACTCCGTTCGCAACCATCTCTTCTTGGTCAATTTCACAGTCCGTTGCGCGTCTTTCGAGAGCCGAGCCGATCGGGGTCCCCTCGACCTCAAACTTTGGGTGGGGGTCCGATGAGACTTCAAATGGATTTTCCGTGTTTTCTTTTCATTTCCTCCACGGTAACTCTTTCTTCTCTCTTTCTCTCTCTCTCTCTCTCTTCTCATTTCCCTCCCTCTACCACTCTGTTGCTTTGGCTCTCGCTCTCTATTCATTTTGTTAGTTGTATAAATTTGCAATTTGTATGCATGTTATTGTAGTAGTAGTAGTTGTTGTTGTTGTTGTTGTTATTGCCGCTGTCCAAACATCATCGAACCCAATTGATTCGCAATAAAATTTGAAAGAAATCCTGCCGCTTCCCTCGTCTACCCCTCGTCTACCTCGTCGTCGCCCTCTGCGGATGCGATAAAAATGCTAAATTGACATTTGAATTTCCGTCCAGCGTTTGAAATCCTAGAAGCCTCCACGGCTGATTTCGCATGCAACCCTCGTTGCGGTCCGACATCCTTCGGTGTCCTGCGACGCCTCACTCTCTCACACACATTCACACATACTCTCACACACTCTCACACATACCCTCACACACACTCTCACACAATCCCACTCTCACTCTCACACAATCCCACTCTCAATCTCATTCGATGAGGACCCTGTCCAGCCTCATCAACATATTCAAATGTTTCGAATTTGAATTTTCAATATTTGCGCTCGAGTTGATCAACGGTGGCAATCCTTTGCCGCTCTGAGTCGGGGTTGCCACTGGACAGCGTGGGAACTGACCACCAAAACGACAGTGGGTAAAATGATTCTGGAGATGATTTCGAGATTGAGAAATCGAAGACATTCGATTGGAAATAGAATTAAAATTCCTTTCTGCTGCCAAACGATCTCATTTGGATCTGAGCTTCTTTGAATATTTGAACTTCTTTGAATATTTGAACTTCTTTGAATATTTTATATTCTGTGAATATTCTCCACTTCTGTGAATATTCTCCACTTCTGTGAATATTCTCCACTTCTTTGAATATTCTCCACTTCCTGAATATTTCATTTTTCACTCTCGCTGGCAACTCTGTTCGCCCTCCTTAGGTATGCATCGTAAAAAATAATATTCCGTCTCTGTCGCCCGCATCGTGGCGAAATTTGCTATTCATTTTATGTGTGGGGAAATAAAAATTTGAATGGTCAGCTGGTCCACTCAGAGTCGTCCCCTCACCATCGTCTCCTCATCGTCTCCTCATCGTCCCCTCATCGTCCCCTCACCATCGTCCCCTCATCGTCCCCCCTTCGTCCCTTCACCTTCCCCGAGCCATCGCCTCGCTTGACTTGGCCTCGTGTCCTCGGTGGAGTTGGTTTTGCATACGTGCGGCGGTGGCGTCTGAGGGGAATCCGAATCCGTATGGTTCCGTCCACTTGATGACTTATTCTGCATAAACTGGACATGCGGTCGGACAGACAGAGGGTCAGCGACAGACGGATGGACAGCCGGAGGGTCAGACAAACAGAGGGACAGACGGAGTTTCAGACAAACAGAGGGACAGACAGAGAGACAGACATCGTTGGGTCGTTTCTCGAAAGTCGATTCATGCGATTCGTCTCTCGATCGAATGATGTTCGAGTACGTGAGCCAATTTATTATTCAGATGATGTTCGAGGAAGTGGGCGGGGCACGGGCTCCGGCCCAGAGGGCTGAAGGGAGAGCAACGGTAACGAGTCGACGGAGGGCTGAGGGGGGTCAACGACAACGAGTCAGGCTGAGGCTGCGAAGGTCCTGCCGCCTCGAACCCGTGGCCAGCGGTCGAACGACGTATGAATTTTGCATAAAAATATGGAAATTTCAAGAAAAATCCGACGTGGGAAAATCACAGCCCACAGAAACAGTATGGGTGGCAACCCTGTTGTCGGAGTTTTGATTTTCATTCCCGTTGATTTTGGTGAGCCAAGTGTGAATGGTGAATTTATGGCCATCGACTCGACTCCGGACAGGGTTTGAATAACAACGAGCCAAACGGACTCCGAAGAACTCCATCCATCCATCCTTCATTCACTCGTTTAAAATAGTTTGATTCTTCTGTGAAATCTCTTTCAAGTCGACGCTAGTTGGAAAATCCGTCTAATTGACGGGTCCTCAACAACTGATTGAGGTCTCATCAATTTGCCCCTAAATATTTTGTCAACACGCCACAACAACTGCAATCGCAAGAACAACAATAGAAAACCTCTATTTAGAAGAAGAAGGGAAAGAATAGAAGAAGTCGGAATTGAAATCGGATTCGGATTCGAGGTGGCTTCTTAAGCAGCCTCTTGAGTTGCTGCCTCCTAGGCTACCCTCAAAATGTGTCACCCTTTCGAGAGCCTCTTGACGCACGCCCTCCGTCCCTCGGTCGCCCATTAAACCAGCCCTCGGTCGCCCCATTAAACCAGCCCTCGGTCGCCCCTTTCAACCATCCCTCGGTCGACCCTTCAACCATCCCTCGGTCGCCCCTTTCCACCATCTCTCGGTCGCAGTTAAGAAGACATCAGAATCGACTTAAAGATCGCAACACTTAAGAAAAGGTTTCCTCGAGAAAGTTTTGACATTTGCCATTGTGTGGGGAGGATGAACACAAACAAACAAACACACATACACATACACACAGTCGCGCTTCTTCCTCCCCTAGGTCTCGAGGAGGCTCGGACGAGGCACACGTTTGGCCGAGGATCCGTTTCGGGGTTCGTCGTTGCGGGTTGATGTGCGAGGCAAGGGTTGTCAGGGTAGGAGTCGGGTAGGGTTGCCACGGATGGAGTCGGGTAGGGATAGAGTTGACACATGTCCTGCGTCCAGAGCAACAACAATCCTAGATGTGTGCGTGTGTGTGTTTGAATTCGTGTCGAATGAAAAGTCCATTCGTCAATGAAAACGAAATGATTTACGAAATTGATTCATTTCGCTGTTGGTTTGTTCTTGCTGTTGTTGTTCTTGTCGCTCCATTCAATGTTGTTGTTGCTATTGTTGTTGTTGTTGCTGTTGTTGTTGTTGCTATTGTTGTTGTTCCTCCTGTCGAGGTGGCAGCTGTTGTTCCTGAAGAAGCCCCTCGCCGTCGAGTTATGGCGACAAATCGTGAATTTATGAGCAGCCAGAACGAGGGACCGATGGACCAAAGGACCGATGGAACCGGACCGAAGCATGTGGGAGAGGGCAGCGAGAGAATGAGACGAAGAACCACAAGAAAAGCAATACCAACAACAACAACTGCGACAACAACTGCGACAAGGGTTCGACACCAGCTGATGCTAATGGTGTCGAAGGTCCAATTTGAGGGAAAGAGTTCGACAGGGATTGACTTTTGTGTTGGAAAGGGGGCGAAGGATTCAGTTTCAAATGAAACTGAGAGAGGATTTAACACAAGGTGATCGAGCGAGAGAAAGAGACGCGAAGACAGAATTTTCCCGGAACAGCTGGGAATATTTCTCTATTAATTGATTTACACCACGAATTCATTTGAATGCGATATCAAAGGAGCCACGGAAACCGCATTGAAATGATCAAAGTTTTTCCATAATTAATCGTTACTATTCATTCTACCTCGTTCGAATAATGTTTCGCCCACAATAGCCATAAGTCTCGGGTCTTGGGTCATGGGATGAGAAAAATAACGATCCCTTAAAGGGAAATAAAAATTGGAAATAAAACTCACCATTTGACTGCAGCGGCGACGGTGACCTGGACAGGCGGCTGATGTCTGCAACGAGAGAGAGGAAGAGTGAGAAATTAGTAAAGTGTTAAAAGGATCGACGAGGAGATAGAGACAGAAAGAGAGACATAGTTTGAGAGACAGCAAGAGAGAGATAGAAAGACTCATACGAAGTCGCCTACAAAGTTGCGAATGCAACATTTTTGCATTTTTACGCCAGCCAGAGAGCGAAAATTCCCCGGAAACTAATCAATTTCCGGTCGCGAGCTTCGAGCCATCGGCACGTAACTTGCACCGACCACGCCCTCCGCCCCCTTCCAGGACGTGGTCGCCGAGCCCCAAAAGACCTTCTGCGTGTTCGCCGAACATGGGACGAGTTTAAGAGCTTCCTTCGTTTTATGATAATTTTAAAAACTCCAAACGCCCCAGTGACGACGACTGGTGACCGATCTGCCTTCTCTTTCACTCTGCCTTCTCGCTCCACTCCACTCGCCATCGTCCTCTGGTCAGACGCCAGGATGCGTTGTCCGGCGCTCGAGTGCAGGACATACAAATGTCCGTTTGCTCGAAATGGGTTTCCACAGAAATCGAACGAACACCTGGTCACACTTGAATGGCTCGGGTCGAGTGATGGTGAGGGTGAGTGAGAGGGTGAGAGAGAGAGAGAGAGAGAGAGTTTGAGGGCGAGGTGACCACGGGTCGAGTGCAGAAGGGTGCGGGCAGCGATCGTTTTCATCGCTGGGCATGCTGTGAAAACATTTGACGTTGGAAAATTTACGAGCTCACGACAGATTGGGAAGAGTTCGGGTCCGTGAACGAATCCTTTGAAGCGGTCCGAGTTGGAGTTGGTGGTAGGTCGATGGAGGAGCGGATGATGGAGGAGAGGTTGATGGAGGAAGAATGTTTTTCTTGTCCCTGAGTCACCGAAGAAGAGGTCATCGAAGCCTAGAATATTTATTTTTCTACGCGATTCTCCTGTTTTGACCTCCTTCTCCTTCATCAAAGCCCCTTGAGCCGTTCAATGACATCTCGCGGCCAGCATCGCGTAACGGTAAACAAATGCCCACGCACACACTCAGACAATCACACATACAGACAACCACACAGACGGACAACCACACAGACAGACAACCACACAGACAGACAACCACACAGACAGATGGACAGAAGACATCGTTGGAAGACGATGAACCGCAGACGCCACCGCGTTGACCCCGTCGATTTCCATGAATGAGTTCGTGGGGCGAAGGCGGCGAATTTGGAGCATTTTGTTTTGCTAACGAAATTCTACACGCACGCACACAATCACACACATACTCATGCTCGTAATTACATAGGGTCATGTGAATGTGTGGCAGAAGCTGCGAGAGACCGAAGGAGATGCCGAAAGAGAGACAGGAAGTGAAAGAGATGGTGGAGAAGAAGGAGATGGTGGAGAGTTTTGGGACTCCGAAAACACTGTGCGTGATGCTGATGATTTGCTTTCGGGAGCCACCAACAAAAACAACAAACGACAACGATTGTATTGAACATAACAACAACAGCAACTACAAGAATAATAACAAAAACAACACCAATCAGAATCAGTGCTAAATTTAGGTAACAAGTAGTGGAGTGGTAATCGAAGAACGTAGTAGAAAAATCGATAAACAAGGCGAACATAGTGAAACATTAATGAGTTCACGATAAAAACAGACTCAGACGAGTCTGTTGTAGTTGTTATTGTTGTTGTTCTTAATGTTTTTGTATTGTGCGAAATCACAGAACTGCCGAAAATCCTCCGAGAAATCGACGCCCACCCCCCGCTGGCCGGCATTTAGAGGTTTTATTTTTGGGGTCAAATTCAAAACCGACCTCAGGTCGTGAGTGTGAAATTTTTCATCGATTTCGATTTTGGGAAAAATTTCCACCGATTCCCACATGTGGTGCGGCTTGGCCACATTTGGCCAAATTTATTTCTGCGAAATTAAAAATTTTCTCGATTTTTCAATTCAGGAAACAATAGAACGGCATCCTATCGCATCGTGGCGAAAGGAGAAGAGGGGAGGAGAGAGGAGAAACGAGCCAGAGGTCAGTCGGACGCGAGGGTCATTAATGGTAATTCCGATCCCTCGTCTCGTCTCGTTCAACCCCCACCCGAGCACGCCGGCCATATGCGAGAGAGGGAGGGGGCGAGGAAGCAAAGCCGTGGGTGTCGACTTTCGGCAGCGACTGTGGCTCGTGCCGAACCCGTGCCCTCGACCCTGGACTGTGCCCGCCTGCTGTCGTCCGCCTCTGTCTTCGAAAGTAAATTTCTAATTTATGTGGCATTTTAACGCTTTCTTGTTCTCCTTAATTGGATCGCGACGATCGGTTGGTCGGTCGGTCGTTCGGTCGTTCGGTCGTTGGAGCGATGTAGAGAAGGGAATGAGAGAGAGAAGTAAATGAGAGGGTCGCCTTTTGAGAGGCTGCTGGAAATTCGAGTCGATGCTGCAGATGGACCGAGGCGCCTCGTCTAATCAGGGTGAGGGTGAGGGCGAGGGTGTTGAAGGGGTCTTCGGACTTCGTGAAGGGAAGGGTGAAGCAGGATTTCTATTGATCCGAATCTATTGGAAATGATATCCAAAAAAAATTGATCTCCAAAAAAAATTGATCTCCAAAAAAAATTGATCTCCAAAGATCCACGAAGATTCTTCTCCCTTCCATCGATTTGAGATTTGACCAAAATCGTCGCGATTTCCCTCTTGGCCAAAGTCCATCAAGTGGGAATTTTACTCGGTCACCAAATCGATCAAACGATCGATCGATCGTCGATGTCGACATCGGTCTTCGGCAGCTACGAATAATTCTCGTCTTTTATAAATTCAACGATTCTATAATTAATTAATAATAACAACTAAAGAGCCGTCGCATAATAATATAGAGGCAACAACAGCAAAAAAAAACCGACAATGAGAACAATAACAATAATAGTAGCAACAACAACAACGGCAACATGAAGGTTCCCCTTGTCAACAGGTATTAAAATTGCGTTTTCATAGAAAGCTTGAAAAAAACCATGAAAACAAAAAGCAAATACAATGAGTGGAAAAGAAAAGAATAAGAGGCTAAAGAGGGAGTGAGGCGTAGACGTAATGAAAATGAAAAAAATAATAATAATTTAACGCATTCGTTAAAAGTAAAATTTTTGATTTAGAATACGAGATAAAGGTTAATCAATTTCATTGGGAACATGCGAGGGAAAATAAATAATAAACAAACAATTTCGAATGAAGTTTAAATAATTGTTAATAAATGATTAAGCAACATAGCCGTAAACAACAACAACAATGGCAATGGAACACTCGTCATAATAGAAATAGAAAGATAAGAGGGCCAACAAAAGTAGGCAAATGAAGCAACCAGGTGACTAATCGAGGGCGGCCAAATTGCGCAAGCCAACGATAGTGGCCGCGATTTGATTGAGAGCGAGGGGAGGAGAAGATAAGAGTCCAAGGATGCCTCATCAATTGGAGGATGACCCATAGATCGAAGGACCTTCTCGTGAATCGAAGGACCTTCTCGTGAATCGAAAGAACTCCTCATGGATCGACGAAGGAGTCGAAGGCTCAACAGGCGTCGCGACTCTCAATGAATCGCAGGACTCCTTTGTACCTGGCGGACGGACGGACGGACAGACGTTCGCTCGGGAAGATTTGCCAAAGATTAATTCCTCGGTTGTGGTCGAACAAAGGCCGGCGATAATGAGGGATTTGCGGCAAGGAGGAGGAGGAGGAGGAGGAGGCGGAGAAGGATATTCGGAGGCGAGGACCAAGTCAGAGTTGTAGGTAGCGCAGCCGTCCCTTGGATCGAGGCCGAGGGGCGATGACGATGAACCTGTCGCGAGAAAAATTGCGCAATCAAGAGTTTCGAAATCGGACGATAGGAACAGGTAGAAGAGAAGGATGGAGAGAACGATTTATGCCATAGTAGAGATTTAATTCAGCAATGTTAAATAGAGATTAATTCGGATGATGTGGTGATGATTAGGACACGAGGTAGGATGGTGCGGAAGTTTCTAGTTTCACAATCGTTTCTTAAACTCAATAAAAAAAAACTGTTCCGCGATTGGATTTATGAATGCACGAGGCCGATAAGAACGAATCGTTCCTATGATGATTTGCAACTAATCGGAATCTACGAAGGTGAAGAGTTTGGATTTTTCAATTGGGAAAATCGGATTCTTCACTTGGTGGGAGATTCCACCAGAATAGTTGGTCTGATACGTACATCTGTTCTGCATGATGTGTCCGCTCGTTGGTGTCTTCAGCAGGTCGTGCTTCAGGGAGTTGTTGTTATCCTCGGGACTCGGATGCCAGCTGGTGTGAATCTCCGACATCACCATTTTTATGCACACACTTTCTTCCGAATAGTTCGCAAAATATTCTCGAATTATTATCGTGTCTGTTGGTTTTTTTTTGTATTATGATTTAACTTTTGTCTTTTTGGAAACACTTCGTCTTCTTCGAGCACTGAACGAAAAAAACTCTTTGGTTCGTATTTGTTCTTGTTGTTGTTTTGATTGTGATTGTTGACTTGGTCGAATCTGCGTTGGCTGTTGACGGTTCTCTGAGACCCAACCGGCCGCGTTCGTGTTTCGTGTGAAACTGCAGAGAGGTGAAACGAACGGCCGACAGGACGACTTCCTTCACGTCTGCTTCTACTTCTTCGTCGTCGTCGTCGTCGTCCTCGGCGAGCGGACGGACTCCGGCTGACCCTCTGTCCTCGCAGGATATTCACTCTCTCTCTCTCTCTGTCTCTGTCTCCCTCTCTGGCTGTCGTTTCCTCAGATCCTGCGGCGGGCTGAGCGAATGAGCGAGTGGACGAGTGGAGTGAGAGTGTGTGTGTGTGTGTGAGTGAGTGAATGAGTTGGTGAGCGAGTGAGGCGTAGGTAGACGAAGGTCCTGCGAGGAGAGCCTTGTGGATGCTGGTCTCTGGATGTGGGGTGGATCGAAGGCGATTCGCAGGACGAAAACGACTGAATTTGAGGGATTTTTTTTTTTTTGTTTTCTTTATTTCTTTTCTCCGTCTTGTAGCTTGGCTTGGCGTTTGGAGCGATCGAGCGCGTTGGTCGGGGCGGCGAGTGAGCGGAGGCCGTGTCGCGCTGGCTGAACGTCGAGAAAGCAACTGAGGGCCTCGTGCGGCCCGCGAGCGCAACGAAGAGACCCGAGCGACACAGGCGGCGGAGAAACAATCGACAATAACAACACACAATACTAACACACACTTGCACTCGCACACTCCACACACTCCCGCTCCACACAAGTTCCAACCAAACACTCATTCCACCCAAACACGTTCCATTCACACACACACATTCCATCTACACTCGTTCCATCCACAACACACAATCGAGAGACCCACTCGAATCGCGGTCAAATTAGAATGTGGAACATGCAGATTCCACAAACACACAGAGGGGACTTTGAGAGAGAGAGAGTGCACAGTGGAAGAGAGCTACAGACAGAGAGAGAGAAGAGTGAGTGATTGTGTTTGTGTGTATGTGTGTGAGCTAGCGTTTAATTCGCCGACTCCGTGCGCACACGTAGGGGAAACGAGCAATCGAGTGGATCCAGTTTGTGGAACGCGACTCACACACGAACACGTTCTCATTTTACACATTTTAAAATCTCACACTCGAGTGTGAGTATTCGTGTGTGTGTGTGTGTGTATGGTTCTCTATCGTAGTCGTCGTTGTTGTTGCTGTCGTTGCTCGTGGTGGGTGTGGCTTAAAATTTAAATTTTAGCGATTTTATTTGTCGAGGCGGCGGCGCTGCTGCTGCGCGATGATAAAAAATTTGTATGCCTCCGAGATAGAGCGAGAGGCGACCGTTGTCGGGGGGGGGTCGGAGAGGGGTTGAGGGGCAGAGGGGGGGGTTGAAGAGGGGACGACGACTGCGGGCAGAGGGAGGCCCAGAAGACTGTCGGCCCAATGGAACGATATAAAATCTCGCTCACGTTCGGCATCATAATTTTCGTTTCACTGTCGTGTGGGGTCGGGGGGGGGGTTGACTGCCGAGGGGGTTGAGGGGGGGGGGGGGTTGGTCTCCAAGGGCGGGGATCGGACTGAGGATGAGGACGAGTGCGGGTTGCTTCACATGGTTGGCTGGAGCGTCACTGCTTCGTTGTTGTTTTTATTTCAGTTGTTGTTGTTGTCGCCGTCGTCTCGTCGCTGTTCTTCTTGATATGTTAAATTTTACAGTTGCCGCTCGTGGCTGTGGAACGTGCGCGGGTGGATGGATGGAAAGGAGGAGGAGGGGGCGGGTGAAAAGGTGGAAGGGGGCGGGTAAATAGGAGACAGAGGCGGGTGAAAAGAAGAAGGGGACGTTGGATCCAGGGGATGCTGTGAAACGTCGCTGTTGGCCGTGGCGCCTCTGCACAAAAGGGGGGGGGGGTTTGGTTCATGATCACGATTTGTTGTTGTGATTAAATTTAAAGTATGATTTATTTCATTGGAAGCGCCAAAGGACACATTATCATCGGGGCCACAAGGCGAGGAACATCCCCTTCCCCTCTCTTTCATACCTCACTCCCACCACTCTCTCTCTCTCTCTCTCTAGCCATATTTTTTGATATTTCGCTTGCCTTGATTTTTGGCAAAAGTTCACTTTGACTGGTAAATTTATTGCATTTTTATTGGGTTCTTAATTCGATTTCCATTGGACTAGAGACCAAAGTTGAATTCTATCGTAGTCAACGAGAACAACCGTAGGAGCATCTGACAATATTTTGTAAATATTTATAATTTTTTGTTGCCGGAGTTTTCGTCGTTCTCTGAATTAGTCATATGAAAGTTCACCTTCTTCTGTTGGCTGTTCCCTTCTCTCAATTTGCTTGCCATGTGTTTTTATTTTTTTATATTTTTTTCAAACTCTACAACTCAAGATTTTTTCAAATGTCCAATCGCTCGAGTATATCTTTGATTTTGCTTCCATTACAAGTCCATAAATAAATCAGAAATCGACGAAAGAAGCCCCAGACAGCAGCTGAATCCTTGATATGTAGAAAACCTTTTGCTTCGCCGACCTCCTTCGACTGAGATTTTTCTCCACCAGACTTTCTCAAGCTCCCTTTAGTTCTCTTGGACGAATGTCCTGTGAATCAGGACACGTGCGAAACTTCGGACTCGACACGACACTAAAAAAACCGATTGTTGCGCAAATGGACTTCGGTGGTTTTCGCCATCGCCGCCCCCGACCCTCCACCGCATCCACCGAAGAAACCTTTCCCACCGATTCACCTGAATCGGGATCTGGACCGTGGTGGACGGGCGATAATTGAAGAATTTACGATCGCCACAAGGAACGCCGGACCGTGGACCGTGGAGGGATGCCTGAGAAAATGCAGCAGTTGGCAAACAAGGAGGAGCCCACTGATCATGGTCCTGACCTGGCTAATTAACATGTACGACGCGGGACGGGCCGGGTCGAGACCGACCGAAGGGCCCTTGATTCTATTTAGAAGTCAAATTTTTATCGTTTCTGTAACGATTTCCACGAGCAACATTTTTTACGATTTTCCCGGAAAATCTCTCTCGCTCGCTCTCCGACTTCGACTCGGACTCCGATGGTCGATGGCAATAAAACTGCGTCGGAACGCGAATCCGAACAAAAGGATGCTCCGACCATGTCCGATCCCTGCACCTCGAACTCGGTCCGGTCTCGATCACGTCGAGTGCGAGCGCGAAGGAGTCGCCCGGGGAGTGGGAGGAGGAGGAAGCGATAAGTGAGACAGGACAATTGCGCAGCGGCGAGATTTACCTGATTTCTCTCTCCCTCTCATTCTCACTCTCACCTCACTCCCTTTGAATCGTTCGCTCTCTCTCTCTCTCTTGCGTCCCGCTCGTTTTATGACTTTTTAACGTTTTTTTATGACGGCATTTTTTTATGATTTCATTTCTTAATTTTTTCCTTATTTTGTTATTTTTTTTCTTTTCGGAAATTTTGTGGAAAAGGAAAAATTGACTTTTCGGTATAAGTTGTTTGTTTTCTGCGTTTTTTTTCTTCTTCTTCTTGTTTTTCGGTTCATTACAAGCGTGGAACAACAACAACAAAAGTGAAGAAATAAAAATCGTGAAGGCAGCGAAAGTTCTTAACGATTTTTTATGGTCTTTAAAGGGAATCGCGGTGAGTTGAATTTTTACTTTTTAATACATTTCCATCCTGACCAGCCGTAAAATACCATTGTTGACTTCGTCGAGGTTTCGTGAGCGATTTTATTGGGCGACAACAATGTGAGATTTCGAGAATGATTTCGGTGACTTTTCAGGAATTTGCATATTTTTTAGTTCACCTGGGTTTTTCTCAAGGCGACGATAAAAAAGGACCTCCCTGAGGTAGAGATTAAGTCGATAAAATCTGAAGAGATTTTTTGACAAAATAGATGACAAAATTTCACTTAGAAAGGTGGATTGAAAATGTTCAGATAGGGATTCATTGTTGAATCATGGACAGTAACAGCATGGAATATTGAGTATAAAACAGTTCTCTAATATCCTCCTTAGGGACCTCTTAATACCACTCTTATGCCCTCGACTGCCTCGTCACGATGACCATCCTCATTAGCATGGGTCACCTGGACGCCGAAACGAACCGAAGACACCTCGACTTAATGAATCAATGCCATCGTCGTCCCCAGCAACCCTCAGGCATCGCCTTACACAACCTCTCCTCCATGCAAGGATCTCCTCTCCTATCCCATTCAAGGATCTTCTTTCCACCCCACCCCCCTCCTCCTTCTGTCTTCCTGTCCCAATATTCAAATGTCCATCGGCCCAGCCTCCCCGGCATATGGCGAAGTCTTCGATTTTTTACCGCGCAAATCGAGAGGAAAAAAAGTCGTTATTTTCAAACAAAAAAAGGACGATGACGACGACTCAAGTCTCAAGAAAGTCCTGCGCAATTCGTCCTTCTTATGCAAAGGATCGACGCATTGACATCCACCAATGTCCTCGATATCATTTGATTTCCCATTGTTGAAACATGATGAAGTGTTTTTTAGGTAAAAAGAAATTGGAAATGGAATAAAAGTAAGAAAAAAAATCGAACACAAAACACACGGAATAAAATGCGAAAAAAATCCTAAGGAAAGGACGGAAAAAATCGTTGATTATGATTCGATATTGTTGTCGTCATTGTAGTTGTTGTTGTAGTGGTTGGTGGTTGTTGTGTTCTCGCTCGTGTTGTTGTTGTTGTCTTTGCTCATTGTACGGTACTTCTTCAATACGATCGCGTACCCTAACGGCCCTCGTGGGTTCCTCGTCCTTCCTTCCTTCGACCTCAGGTACGCGTCCTTCGTCTCGTCCTCGGTTGCTTCGTTTCGCCTTCGAGTCCTTCGATTCGCCCTCGGATCCTTCGTTTCGCTTTGACTTCCTTCGCTACGACTTTTTTCCGTTTTTTAAGGCATTTTTTCCCCGAACACCCCCGTTATTGTTGTTTTGTTCTTGTTGTCGCCTCTTTGCCAGAGGAAAATTGCGTGAAAACGTGGAAAATTCGAGCCCGAACAATGGGCGCAATTTGGGTCGTCGCTCTCGCACTTTGGGGTTGTTTGCCTCGATGCCTCAGGACGCGGCTTTGCATGCTGCCGAGGATCCTCCGGTCCTCGGTCCTCGATTCGGATGTAAAGCCGATCCAAGGATATTGATTTATTCCCCGCATCATCGCTCATTCTCTCATTCGCTCAATTGCGTTTCAATTTTTTACGAAATTTCTCAAGAAATTCTCACGATTTCACGATTTTTTGGCAAAAAACTACAACGTATTTTTTTTATCCATTCGAAAAAGTAACGGATTTTCGATAGTTTCAATTTAAGGATTTTTCAAGGATTTTTCCGAGGATGAGTTTTGGAGAAAAGTTCAGGGATTTTAAAGGGAAGATTTTGAATGAGTAGGAATTTTGAATGATGAAGAAGATGATGAAGAACACACCGTGAGAATAACCAAGTGTTTTTGGGACTCGGAAATTGAATGATTTTCTCACCCACAATCCCAGCGATTTCTCTGAATATTCCGAAAACATCGTTTCATACACGAAACCTCTCGATCTGATCGTGTGATTGATTAGCGTTCGGCGTGTTCGAAACCCACCCTCACTTTCAATCGAAATCCCTTTTAATCACAATCTCCATATGGAAAACAAAGGTCGGTGTCTTCCACCCTCCCCCTGATTAAATTTCAACATATTTCTCTCTACTCACCGCTCGTCGTCGTCGTCGTCCTCCCCCTGGTCGCCATCGTCTGTTCGCCGCTTCCGTCGACGTCGCCGCCAACGTTGATGCTGCCGACGCCTCCAACGTTGATGCCGTCGACACCGCCGACGCCTCCATCGACCACGCCCCCTCCGGTCCATGGACCCGGGTCACGTGCAGCGGCGGCGGCGCAACGCGATTCCGAAAACTCCTCACGTACTTTGAGGCAAGGCCGGGAAGCCTCCATCTTCGGCTTCGGCTCCGTCGCTGACTCCCAGGATGGGCGGCGACGCTTCAGGGCGCGTGGCTCCGATGCATCGTCGGTGTTGTTGTTGGTGTTGTTGTTGGTGTTATTGCTGTTGTTGTTGTTGCCCTGGCAAGGATTGGGACGAGGGGAGCTGTGACCTCTGCTGCAACCATCGCCGCCGTCGACGCCGCCGACGCTGTCGCTGACATCGCCCAGATCTGTGTCAACAGCTTCGGCGAGCAATTGCTCATTTGTCAGCAAAGTAGATGTTATTGTTGTTGGTGTTGCACTTGTTGTTGTTATTGGCGTTGCTCTTGTTGTTGTTGTTGTTGGCGTTGCTCTTGTTGTTGTTGTTGTTGTTGTCAAGACATCGGCCATCAACGTGGCTGCGGCTGGTGGCGTCTCCGACAGGGGGGCGGAGGGCGTGTCGTCAGGCTGATTCGTGTTTGTTTGGGCGACTGCAAGAGATGAACAGACATTGAAAATTCAGATAAGGAGAACATTTTTTAAGATTTTAAAAATTTTGGAGAAAAGTTTAAAATATTGGAAAAAAGTGTTTAATTTATTAATAAGAATTTAAAAGACAAATTTAGAGTTAGAATTTTAAAAGATTTTAAAGGTAAAAAATCATTTTTCAAAACGAAATTAGTTTAAAAATCATAATTTTTAAAAATACCATTTAATTTGGTGATAAATTAAAAAATAAATAAATTTTTATGTAGATAATTTAATTTGAAGATAAATTTAAAAATAAATTAGAAGCACCTAAAAAGATTTCAAAGACAAAAACCACTTTAGTTTAATTCGTTTAAATTCGAAATTAGTTAAAAAAATTCAAAATTCGTATTTTAAAATGATCTATTTAATTTGAAGTTTTATTTTGTCCCAAGCACAAACATCTCTCGCCCCATTTCCGTCGTCCGTCGGCGCCATTTTGTCGTCTCGCCCAATAAAAAGCCTACCCCGACTCCGAAGCCCCCCCCCCCCCAAAAAAAATACCCTCCTCATGCAAATGCGGCCTCATCCAATGGGCGCCCGCACACATACACACACACAAACTCTCGCACACACACACAAACTCTCGCACACACACACAAACTCTCGCACACACACACAAAAAACACATTCAAATCACGTCCCCTGACGCCACGAGGAAGGGTTGAAATTAACATAAAGCGAACCGAAAGCCGAACGAACGATAAAAAATGAATTCCTCTGCACGAATCTCGACGCAAAATCCTTCTCTCTCTACCCCAACCCTTCACCATGGGCTTTCGACCGCGAACGAAGGGGTTGAAGTGAGAAATCGTCATTCATTTTCATATTTCGCCCCTCGGGGCTGCATCATTCAGGAATCGTTCGTCCTTCAGAACTCGTTCGTCAAATCAGCGTCGAGCTCTGACTCGAGTCCTTCGAGCATCGAGCAAACACCACGGGCGTCGAACCCAAATTCCTGTGCATCACAGGCAGCGATGTCGGATATCACTTGAGCATCCTGCATCCTGTGGTGCGCTGAGTGGGCTTCAGCAAACACCTTCCGAGGGTCCTGCGAAGGCATATTTCAAAACTCTTGCACCGGAAGAGGTTGCCGGGGTTAAGGTTCTTGTTGTTGTTCTTATAATTGTTGTTGTTCTTATAATTGTTGTTGTTCTTATAATTTGTGTCGTTCTCGCTGTGTGTAACTGATGCTTAAAAAACATCGTCGAACACCTCATCGAAGGAGGTTCTCCACGCACAGTGGGACAGTGTGGATGTGGAGTTCATTTTTTACACATTTTCACGCCACGCTTCGTTGACCATTTCGGCGCGCGAAGGGAAAAAATTGTAAATGTCGAGGAATTTCAACGACAAGGGTCAATTAGTGAGGGAGAGTAGTGGAGAGAGAGAGAGAGAGAGAGAAGAAGAAAGCAACATGTGGTATGGCAACGATATGTTCACGATTGCCTCGATCTGCTTTAAAATCATTGGTTTCAGTTACCAAAATATTAGTTTTCTTAAAATTAAATTATATAATTTCAATTAAATTATAATTTCAATTCAATTATAATTTCAATTCAATTATACTTTCAATTAAATTATATAATTTCAATTATATTTTCCATATCTCCGAAAACATCACATTATTCAAGTCGAATTTATTCCATCGAACTCTATCGATTCCTTTGCTAAAGAAAAGAAAAGAACATCATCATTATTTTCAATGACATATCTGTGAATGAGAAACCCGATAACGCACATAGATAAAAGACAATTAAACATTGAAAAACGATTTCGAACTCAATTTCCACAAACATTTTAAAATAAACATCATCGTTATACAAATAGACATTGAACCCATGAATGAATGAATCACACGCCAAATATGAAGGTGATATTTTCGGAAGAAATGACGTTCAACAAAATCTAAAAAATTTCCAAATAGCCGATGGAAAATACAAAAATAATCCTATGACTGCGGTATGGAATGAAGTTTATATTGAGGTTTAGGTCTATAATGAGTTATATATATTGAGGTCTATTATAAAGTCTATAATGATTAGAATTTCTTCCCACTGCCCACTTCCGGGGCTCCAAAGTACAGTCACCCCTAACGACTACGTGCTAGTTTGCGATTTGTTTACGCGCTTCGCTCTCTCTCTTTCTCTCTCTCTTTCACTCCCCCTAGTTATCTCCCTCGCCCATGGGTCCAGAGTACAGGCGACGTCGTCTGACGGAACTGGAGAACTCCACTTAGCGGCCGTGATTACGACAACGTCGATTGCGACTTTTGGGGCTCGACTCTTATCGGGAGCCGACTTCGGTTGGCAATAGACCGAAATTTCAATTGAGTCTCCAAGGGGAGATCGTATAATCGCTCTAATTAGTGGATCAAGTTCGTAATCGCGATAATCAGTCTGAAATTATATTGTAATTTCAAGGGTGCAATTTCAGAACATCTTGAGATGTGGTCAGATTGGTTAGAAATACTATTTGCGATCAAGAAATTATAAATTAGGTGGAAATTGTGATATTAGAGAAACCCTATCAGCATGGTCATGGTATATGTGATTTCTTGCACATACACCTTTATGGAGTACAAAATAAAAAAAATAAAAAATAATGCTTCGTCTATTTCACAATACTCAAGCTCTATTGGTATATATTTTTAATATTGCCGAAAACAAAGTGATTTTTTTTAATAAATTCAAAGACAAACCAAATACTATTTTCTAAGTAAATTGCATTTTTTTCAAAACCATGGATTTAGGCGAAGAATCATGATAATAATTATTAATATGGAACATCTGCGATTTGGGCACAAATTCATCGCATTGAGGTCTGGGGAAATCGTTTGAATTTGGAAAGAATTTTAATTTCATAAAACAAACACCAGCAACAACAGCGAACGGTAATAATTATTAATAATAATAGACAACAATAACGATAATAAGAGCAATAATGAGCAGTGCAATTTATGAAGTCGACTCGAAAGTGGTTTCAACGCGGATTATAATGAAAATCGCATATAAATCTCTGGCAATCGCCGTCTCCTCCGTCATCCTTCGCAGCTCCCCCTTGGGTCTGTTGGGACTTCAATCTGAAGGAGGTCTGGGGGAGGAGAGAGAGAGAGACAGAAGGTGGGAGGAGAGAGAGAGAGAAGGGGGAGGCATGGTGTTGTTTGGGTTTGTTCAGAGGAGAGTCTTGGAAAATGTTTCGCTCATAAATTTCTGTGGAAATTTGAAAATTGCGTGCGCGCAACGAGCCTTGAATGTGCTTGTAAAATGCAACAACAAAAACAACAACAATAACAAAACATACAACAACAATAAGAACAATAATAACAAAACATACAACAACAACAAAAACCGAACAACAATAATAAACAAAAAACATAACAATAACAAAATGTAAAAACAGGCAAAAAATGCAAAACAACAACGAAATGCAAAACAACAACAAAATGCAAAAAACAAAAGAGAAACAATAACAAATATAACATCAACATCATCAACAGCAATAAATACTATAGTCTCCACACCTCGGTACGCATAGTACAAAGAACAACAACAACAACAACGACAAGAAAAACAACAACAAAACATCTATCAACAATAACAAAAATTACTACGAGAAAAACAATGAAGATAATAATAATAAAATATGTTGTTGTTGATTATTTGTTACTATTATTATTGCTGTTGTTGTTTAGTTGCTTCTGTTGTTGTTGTTTGATTGCTTCTGTTGTTGTTGTTTGATTGCTTCTGTTGTTGTTTGATTGCTTTTGTTGTTAATGTTGTTATTGCAGAAAAACTGCGAAATTCATTCGCGAGACGCATGCAAAACACCGGACGACCCCTCTCTCTCTCTCTCTCTCTCTCTCTATCTCGCTCCCTCCTGTTCTCCCCATCATTACAAATCACTCCACCTGAAGTCGAACAGAAGCTCAACGATGAGCTGACCATCGTCGGTTACGTTTGCGCACTTTGCATACGCCGCATTCCGCTTGCTGGCTACGCCGCCGTGTCTTGGCCGACAGCAAAAGGCGCCGCTTGCGGATGCGTTAATTAAACGCTTCTATGATCCAGACAGACGCACGGACAGACGGACGGACAGACATAAGAAAGGAAGGGCAAAAGGATAGAAAGAGGGGCAAACGGATAGAAAGAAGGGCAAACGGATCGAAAGAAGGGCAAAAGGATGGACGAACAAGTGGGGAGATGAATGGGTCAAAAACATTCCAATGGCCAATGGATATTCAAATGAGCCACAAAAGAGAGACGGACGTGTGGACATAACTTCAGGTGACTATGAATAAACTGAAGGAAAGGCGAACGAATTGATGGATTGGTGGATGGGTGGACAAGTAGACAGGGGACCGAACAAGTGGACAAACAAACAGACCTCGGAGGGACAGTGGATCGAACAGAAAGCCACAGCGGACGGACAGACACCGGGGATGGACGGACACCTGAGACGGACAGACACCTGAGATGGACGGACACGTGAGACGGACGGACACCTGAGACACGGACGGACACCTGAGATGGACAGACACGTGAGACGGACGGACACGTGAGACGGACGGACACCTGAAACGGACAGACACCTGAGACGGACAGACACGTGAGATGGACGGACACCTGAGACACGGACTGACGTATGCAAAATCGTGATCGTGGACGCGGATCGGTGGGCGAAGAAAGTTCGCGTGTCCGACGGCAATCAATTTGTGGTCAGTCGAGGGGCGGTGAAGGGGTGGACAACGGAGCCTACCACGAAACTCAAGAAGGGGTCGACTCAAATGGAAGCGACTCAAATGAGGGAGACTGAAATGGGGTTCGCAGTCCGGGTTTCCAGAGGGGCGCGAATTTATGGAGCGACCGCTTTCTGGGGCAACACTTGCGGACGGAGTGTGAAAAGGTTATTTTCACGAGGGGTGGAGCGGAGCCAGAAGGAACCTCGAGGGCAGAACCTGCTGCAGATCAAACGAGAGCTTCACTTGTCGACTCGAAGTCGGATCACGGGATGACCTTCATTTTCCATCCCATCGAAGTTGAAGTCCTTTGTGATCGTGATCGACATTGATATCGGGATCTGGTCCCGCTGTCACGATTTATGACTTCTCATTAGAGACACCTTTGTGATGAGTGGTGAAAAATCGAACTTGCAGAATGTGACGACAAAGACTTCGACAAAGACTTGGGCTGGTGGCAGGATACGGCGGACGAATGTCCTGCCGAACGATCATCATCGCCATCATCATCATCCTTGGGGTTCTCGCATTGTGTTCGAATCAAAGAAACGACTTCCGTGGACTCATTGTCGTCTGTTTGTGGATCGATCGATGACGACGACGACTTCTCCGGCCCTCCGTCCGTCCCGGTGATAGCGGGAAAATGAGTGCAGTCGATCCATGGTCGCTTGTGCAGGACCTGCTCGATTTGCGCAAGATGCGGTTCCCACGCAGGCATCGTGCAACATCCCGGCAACCCATTGTCCTTGCATTGTCCTGGCTGCCCTCATTGTTGCAGTCGATCGGAGTAGTTGTTGCCGCTATCACTGTTGCTGCTATCGCTGTTGTTGCTATCGCTGTTGTTACTATCGCTGTTGTTGCTTTGTCTCTTATTGCTATCTCTTTTGTTGTTTACACTGTTATTGCTATCCTTGCGGTATCTCGCAGCCACCTGGCAGCCCCTCCCTCCCGGCCTCCGTCCCTGTCGTGTCTTTTGATTCCTTTCTTCATCCTCTGATTTATGCGCTGCTTTGATTTCGCACAGGTTCGACCGAATCGCAATTAGAATCCCATGCCATTCGAAGGACACCTTGTCGTCCTTCGGGCGGTCGATGTCTCCTCCTCCTCTTCTTCTTCTTCTTCGTACTCTCGTCCTCTCGTGCAATTGTCGATCGTTGATCCGTTCGCCGGGCGGTCTTCGATGCCAACAAGTGTGTCCTCCGTCCCTCGATCATGAGGATGTGGATGAGAATCCCTCGATCATGAGGATGAGGACGAGAATCCCTCGATCAAAGGAATAAGGACGAGAATCCTTCGATCTTTCCTTCGTCCTCGTGGGTCAACGGTAAAAAGTTATCAATTCCTTTGAAGGCGACGACTTTTGATTGTTGTTACTATGGTTCGGAGTTGTAGTTGTTGTTGATGGCGTTGTTGTAGATTATGGTTTTGTTGTTGTTGACTGCAACACATTCGTCGGGTTTTCATTGCGTATTAAGGGATCAGCGTCAGACAGTCATTCAGTCATTCAGTCATTGGAAGGTGTCCAAAATTCTCTGGAATTTGTGACAAAAGATCTGAAGACCTGCGTCCAGTGGAAAGTTTTCTTAATTAAGGATAATTTTTCTTTAATACGAATCCCAGATACGAGGATAATTTTCCTTTAATACAAATCCCACATACGATGAAAATTTTTCTTTAATAAATATCCCATGATCGTGATATCCGGCGATCGATAAGAGGAAGTAGTCCTTGATATAAATCATCGCTGGGAACTAACTATATGACATATATCGGATATGTTTTGATCCAAGGAAACCCTCATTCAACTCGTCCTTCACCACATCAATTGCCCAATCAAACTCAACTCCGAACAATAAAGGTTTTAATAAAACCCGATCGGTTTTTTTTTTGTCGTTAATGCTCTTGAAATATATAATTCCCAAACAATTTCAAATGTCCGACAGCCGGCATTTTTCCAATTTATTACCAATATTATTTACCAAAAAAAAAAATTCCGTCGCGCTGACCTCGCGTTGACCTCCAGAGACGAAGGACGAAGAACGGTTGCGGCCCACATAAAGGATGTGATCCTGTGAAAATAACGATCTGGAAGAGCAGTCGACAGAGCGCGACGATCGCCAGTGCAGAAAAGCGAGGGTTTTCAGTGTTTTCCTTCACTTTTCGAGTAGAAAAATAAATGAGTACAATGACAATAGAGTGCAAAAGTAATCGAATACAAAAATAATCGTGTCACAAAAAAATCAAGTACTAAAATAATATCCGAAATAATGGAGAAGAGAAAAGAAATAAATGAAAAGTCGATTAAAAAACCCGCAGGACGAGATTTTTTTTTGTTTTTACCCGCTCTTTCGCATCGAATTCCCAGGGTCACTTGGAGGTCACTCGGGCCGCGGCCGGTCATGCGGATGTATTTTTAATTTTCCGTTATTTTCGCAAATCCTTTCAGCAACAGCAGCAACAATAACAAAAAGACAACCAACAACAAAAAGAGCAGATTTAAAAATAAAAAAAAATTCGAGCATTTTGAGGGAAAATGAAACGTTTTTTGGCGGAAATCGGAAGTCGCAGCTGCGTCGCTGGCGCTGCCCGGAGGCAGGACGGAGCGAAGGCCATGGAAAAAAAAAAACGGTCACAGCAAACACGGCGAGGGGAGGAGAACGAGGGAAGGGAAGGGTGAGCAGCATCCTTTCCATCCTGTCGGTTGTCGCGTCGAAGGGAGTGAAAAACAAAAGTTACTGAATTTTCACTTTTTTTAAAATTTCAACCCTGTTTTGCATGGCACGGGGCGGGGGTCGTCGACGCGACCCGCAGCCAATGAGGCGTCGACGTCGACGCACAGGATCCGCAGCACCCAAGGACCATCAAAGGCTGAAAGCGAGAGCCGAGAGCGCGATCGTGAGCCCCGACCTCAACCACGACATCGTCCTCGGCTCCCGGCACTCGCTCGGCAGCGTTCGTGCTTCTGCTCGTGCCTCCTCGTTCGACGTTCGTCCTTCGGCCCATTGTTCGTCGCACGTTGCGCAACCACCGACGACGAGTGAAAGGATGCGAGGTGAGGCGAGGACGAAAGTGTTGTCGACGCTGCTGCGCGTGAGCACCTTTGTTTGATGAACGAACAACAAGAACTAAAACAACAACAAGAACTAAAACAACAACAAGAACTACAACAACAACAAGAACTAAAACAACAACAAGAATAACAACAACGATAGTAACAACAACAACAAGAACAACGTTTCATTCAAAAGGAGTTTCGCTTTTTAGCGCCCTCGTGTCCGGATCTCTTGATCCACGCATGTCTGTCCTTTAGGTGCAGCCGTGAAACTCGATACGATGGTGACGCAGGCGCAGCACGCGCGACGTAAGGGATCGCGACAACAACAACAATATCAATATATGACGACAGAGACAACGATGAATCCTTTGCCATCGAGGGGAAAGTGACAAATGTTCTGGAACGTCGCATTTTGTGTCATGCGATCGTGCCATCGATCGGTCGATCGGGGTCGCTCCATCGATCGAAAGGATGCGCAGGATCGAAAGGAAAGGATCGACCCATGTACAGTTATGTGTGGCGCGTGGCCACGAATTCTCGCTCTCTAATGATCGTTTAACATGCTTCTCACATGATCGTTCAACCCGCTCTCTCAGCAACGATCAAACCGCTCTCGCTTTCTCCTACATTGCCGTTGAAAGGAAGGAAGTGAAAGGAAGAAAGTGCGGGTCGCCGGAGCAAAGGAGGCGACTGCAGATGTCCTGCCGTCAGTCGCCACCGCCTTCGACCGAGTCGAGGCCGAGCCGAACTCGATCCCGACCCTTTCGAAATCGGAAACGGTTCACGATTAGACAAACAAATTTATGCCGAACGGCGTGAAAACAGATGCAAAACGAGAAAGAATCATATGAAAAATGAAGATGGCTCAGATTTAATTGGATTCTGATGGAAATTTTCTCTTCGCCAAGGGAGAGGCAGATTAGAGAAGGTGAAAAGAAGGAAAAAAAAGGGGAAAAAAAGGAAAGGAAAGAAAATAAAAGAAAGGGAAAGTGATTGAAAGATATGGCGGAGATATAATAGATTAATATATAATAAATTAATAAATCCTTTACAAAATATCCGATATAATTTTTCTTCTCTTTTCACCTTTAATAGTTCATTTATCGATTTCGTTTGGAGTCATAAGTTTTGGAGTTTGGAGAGTTCATGTGATTTCAACAATTTCTATCACAATAATCTCCATTTAAAATCGAGCGAAACGAGTGGCGAGAAAGTCACCGATCGGATCAATCGAATGGCGGCTTGAATGCAAAACCACTTTCCCCACCCGGAGACACCTCAAGAGATTCCGCCAGTTTGACCCATGATCGCTCGCATATCTGCATCTGAGCTCGAACGGAAAAACTTTCCCGAAAAAATTCGCATTAGAAATCGATTGAGTTGATCGTTGGCAATGATCGGGCAGTCGAACGAACGATCGATTGATCGATCCAACGTCGATGATCATTTGCAAATCAAATAAACGACAATAACAACTACAACAAGTACAACAGAAATAATAACAACATGAACAATAACAAAACAACAAACATTTAAATGAAATTTAACGTTGCCAACGACTTCAACGACGACGTCGACGGTCGCTTGAGAAATCGTCTGAAAGTTTTAGACAAAAATTATGACGTTTCGAGTGGACCGAAGAAACAGCAGCAGCAACAAAAACAACGATGAATGAAGCAATAAAGACAAACAACTATAGTTTCAACACAAACAACAACTATAGTTCCAAAAACAAAAAAATTTACTTTCAACAAAAACAACTACAATTCCAACAACAATAACAACGGTCAGCCACTGCAATAAACATTTGCAATTGCGATTTTATGCAAAACTCACGGCGAGTTTTTCGAGGCAACCAAATGTGAATTTTATGCAACACGAAGTCAGCGGGTCTGAGTGAGTCTGAGAGGGGGGCGAACCGAGGGGCGGAAGGGAAATGAATGGAGCTGGATGGGGAGAGAGAGAGGTCGTCGGGGAGTTTGAGGAGTTCCACGGAAGCCGAGGAAGAAAAATCGCTGCCTCGGCAAATGATGACGTTTCGCGTCGAGCTGACGTCTCAAATAAATTACTTTATGATTTCATAAAATTTCATCTCCACCTCCGTGCTTTTTCTCTATCGTTCTCTGTCTCTCTCTCTGTCTCTATCTCTCTATCCCTCCCTCTATCTCTCTCTCCCTTCCTCTTTCCATCGCTTTCCCTCTCTATCTCTCTTGGCCTCCTCTTGTTCATTGAATTTTCTTCGCAACTCATTTGTTATGCGTTCGAAATTCGTTGTTTTGCGTTAACTTGATGTTGTAGTTATTGTTATTGTCCTTATTGTAGTTGTTCTTGTTGTTCTTGTTGTTATTCGTTGCTTCTGCTGAATCTGTTACTCTTCTTGTTGTTGTTGTTGTTGTACGACAACATACGCTGCATGTTCATAACTCATTAACTTTGCTTGTTAATTTTGAATTCTGCTAATTTTTTCCATGTTGTTGTTAATATTTGTTATTAATATTGTTTTTGTTGTTGTTTTTGTTACTATAGTTGTTGGTGTTGTTGATGTTATTGTACATGGTGTACATGAAAACCATCAACAACAACAACAACCACAACAAGAACTAAAACAATAATCAACAGCAACAACGTAAAACTCATTAATCTGCCACGCCCCTCAACCGCCCCCTCCAACGACTGCTGCTACTGCTACTGAAACGTTTCGCATGAAATTTTCACGCGATTTGCATAGTTTTTCAAAATAAAACAACAACAATAACAACAACAACGAAACCCCCCCTATCATAATAGGATGATGTGGAGGAGGAGGAGGAGAAGCAATGAGAAAGAGATGGAGAGAAGGTGATACAGGGGTGTTTGGAGGAGATCGAGAGAAGTTGAAGCAAACTCACTCCTGATTAATGCGATTTGTGGTAATGCTTTCAGCATTCGCGCTCCTAATGATGGACATTACCAAGCGCTAAATAAACATCGACCCAGCCTGGGGCGGGGAACCCGAGACAATCGTTGATACCCGGGGGAGTCTCGTGGGAGCGAGAGCGTTGATTGATTGCCATTTCACTCCATCTCTCTCTCTCACTCTCGCTACTTCCACTTTGAGTCGCAAACAACGAGAAATTTCGCTTCATGGGTCGGCGATTCAATAAAAATTGTAATTATAATAATTTAAAAAATAAAGGCGTTATAATAAATATTCTAAGTTATTTACATATACAACAATAACAAAATATGAAAATATGAAAATTTTCATTTATAATGGATCTCTAGTTATTTTTATTTTATATTCATATTAATATTATTCTCCACTTGATTTTATTTATTGTATGTGTTTTCTTTTTCTTATTATATTTCCATTTACATCTCAATAACGCTTGCAAATATAATTTTCAATAACTATTCCTTTCCTATCGCTATTCCTTTCCTTTCGATGGCTATTCCATTCCTTTCGATGGCTATTCTTGCCTTTCGATTCATATTCTTGTCTTTCGATTCATATTCTTGTCTTTCGAATTTTATTCTTTCGTCTTCGCCATCTTTTCTTGCCTTTCTATATCTTCTATGCCTTTCATTTTATTGTCTTATTTCCTTCTCATTTCGAGTGTCCAACCTCGACTCCACCTCATCCTACCTGACGACCCTGGCGAGCTCCGCATAAAACGTCGAATTTAAATCAATTACAGGAATCATGAGCGAAGATGAAAAATTGAGATAAAGGAAGTCCACAGCGAGTGAGCATCAAAGGAAGCTATTGGGTTTCAGCGAAGACTCTCGACTGGAAATGGGGTCAATTCGGAGTTTGCATTGTAATTTTCCAATTACGCGGTTCTCTCCATCTCGCTCGCTCTCTCATTCTATCGACCTCCCACCCCGACTCACGCGAGGATATCGCAAGGAATCGCCTCGGATATCGTTTATGGATTTTTTCGAGAAGAGCTCCTTTGACCAGTCAATCAAATTATTACAGCGATATCCGCTTACACACACATATATACACACATATACTCTGCCACTGTTATCCTCCTGTCGTAAGGATGTTTTTTCTTTCCTTCGAAATTGAAATCAAATTGAATTCCTTTCAGGGCTGATTCCTTCCGCTTAACATTTGATTTTCTCAATAATTTTTATTGAAAAATTAAAGGATGCGAACACAAGAGAACAAGAGCAGCAGCAACATCAACAGCAACAAGAGGAACAAGAAAGGACGAAGAAGTCCTTTGAAAATATTTTTCGGCCTCGATTTTGCACTGCCCTTGTTTGCGTTCCCACGACCCGGGTCGAGACGAGAACGAGGACGAGGATCCTTAAGCGTATGCAACAATGCCATCGGCCAGGATGCGAAATTGCCAGGACTCCTTCGCCTCCTTCTTCTCCTCCTCCTTTGCATTAGCAACTCATGATTGTTTTGACAAACAGTTGGGATCAAGGAGCCAGCCAGGACTTCGGCTACCTGTAGGAGAAGACAAAGTACCTGCGATTTTGCATGCGTCTCAGACTCACAAGGACGGACAGAAGGACGAACGGACGGACGAATGGTGCAATTGCAGGTGATTGCGTTGCTGCATTCCCACAAGAAGATCCTTCTTCCTCCTCCTCCTTCTGCTTGTTGTGCGCTCCTTCATCTGGATCGATCGAGCGGCTCCCAGGATTTTAAGGACATTATGCAAAGTAATGAGCACATGATCGACGGATTTGCCGTAAGACGAGGCGAAGCGAGGCGTGTGAACGAGAATCGTTTGCAAATTCATCTCGATGGATTCTGGGCTCTTTTTTCTTCTTCTTCCACTTCCACTTTTTTCTTCCATCTCTCTCTGTCTCTTTCTCTCTTTCTCTCTGTCTCTCTCTCTCTCTCTCGCTTTCTCTCTCTGCTCGCGTCGGCCCTTTGTTAGTCTAATTATTGTGGAAGCTCTAATTACCGTAAATTACAATAATTTCAATTTATGTTCGCA
Source organism: Coelopa frigida (assembly GCA_017309665.1). NCBI lineage: Eukaryota > Metazoa > Arthropoda > Insecta > Diptera > Coelopidae > Coelopa > Coelopa frigida. Next base: position 4,879,958 of record CM029565.1, on the reverse strand, counting down.
ATCAGCATAAATTTCGCGCTTCTCTCTATTTCTCTCTCTCTCTCTCTCCCAACCTCTCTTCTTCTCGCTCTCTTTCGTTGTGGCTCGTCTCTCATGCGAATTTCAAATATCGTTAAGAAATCCCAGCAACAACAACAACAACTACTGCGACCACCACCACAACAACAACAACAACAAAAGTGAAGTGAAAAATTTATTGCAGGAAAAACAGGCCTCGTTTGTGAAAAATTTTTATTGCAACACCTCGTACGCAGTCGACGCTGACGTCGACGTCGACGTCGATGTCTGGCTCTCTTGGCTTAAACATCATTATAACACTAATGCAGAGTGAGTGTTTGTTGTTGCTGTAATCACCACTGTTGTTGTAATTTTCTCGTTGTTGCTGTAATTGTATTGTTGTTGTTGTAATTGTCTTGTTGTTTTTGTAATTGTCTTGTTGTTGTTGTAATTGTTTAGTTGTTGTTTTTTATTTTAATATTATTACTCTTGTTATTTTCTTCTCTTATAATTTCTCTTGGTTTGCTATTATATTTATTATTAGTATTGTTGGTTGTTATTATTTTTGTTATTGTTGTTTTTTTTTATTATTATTGTTGTTGTTGCTGCTGTTTCGTTTAGTTGTGCAAAACATATGGAGATGCGTAGTCGTTGATCTTCGGCTGCTCTGAATGCAAATTACGAATGCGCCCCTCTCGCCCTCTGTTACAGACGATAAATTTCCGCAGAACATGCAGTTGGCGGTTTCTGGCCACAATTTGATGAGCAGAAGGGGGCGAAGATGAAAAGGGGGGGGGGGGGGCGTGGTGAATCCCAATCTCAGTTGTTAATGATCGCCGATTAACTCAGAAGTGAAATTGGAGAAGAGCTTTGTTTACTCCAAGAATGAAGGTACCCCAAGAATGAAGGTTCCCCAAGAATGAATGAACCCCAAGAATGAATGAACCCCAAGAAGGAAGGAACCACAAGATGAAAGAAACTCCAAGAGAGAAGGAAGGAAAGACCAAGAAGCTGTTGATATGCATAGAAAATATTTCCTGTCAATAGCTTCAGGTGCAGAAAAAATAAAAAAACTTCAGGTTCAATAAAATACTTCAGGTTCAATAAAATATTTCAGGTCCAATACTTCAATACTTTGTTGCTGAAATTATTCATTGCAAAATTCCTTGTTGCTGAAATTCTTTCTATCGCGGTGCGTCGAAAGCGTGCCCTCAGTTTGACTTGTTCTCCCTTCGTCGTCGTGGCCGCAGCACAATTTGTCAGCTCACAATTTATTTCAACCTGCAGGTGCCCCTCGTCGATGCTTACCCCCAACCCTCCCCCGATCCTCTTCTCCTCTTCCTCTTCTCACTCACCTCCCCCCCGTTCCTCTTCTCTGGCCCCTGATCAACCGCGGTCACCATGGATTTTAATCGCCAGGACTCAGTGGGGAACCGTCGACGGATTCGATAAATTCGAATGAGTTCTGATTTATCGAAAATTTGCATACGAGCGATATTTCATTGATCCACGATGGGGCGACAGAGGAGAGGGGAGCGGATGCGTTGGGTGTCGGTGTCGGGCGGTGCGAGTTGCATAAATTTCAAACTCGAGACGTCAGCGACACGCGGCGAGCGCGAAATTAAAATGTTTCCAGACAGACAGACGGATGGATGAATAACCGAAGAGGAGTTTGTGATTGTAGAGGGAAGGCGAGAAGAAGAGCCGGAGGTAGATCGAATGAGACGAGGAAGGTGGAGGTGACGACAGTGGCCAAGTGGACACAGGTGGCAACACAAGTTCATGGCTTGATTCTTTTGGTTTAAAAAAATGAATGCAATCAGAAAAATTCAAATAGAAGTTTTAGATAAAAATTAAGAAAATAAAAAATCAATAATAATAAAAATTAATAAAATTTAAAGACAATTTCTACATCAAATAAAAATTAACAACAACATAATATATTCAAATAAATACGATTAATAATAATATTACGAATTAATAAAACAAAATTTAATTAAAAAAATATTATTATTTAATATTAGTGACGATAAACAGTGAAATGACAATAACAATTGTTTGAAATGAAAATTATGAAAAATAAAATATTTAAAAAATAAGCATTTTAATTTAAAATTATAAAATTAACGTTTACAATTTAAAAGAAAGTCAAAAAATAAAAAATTTTAAAAATACAAAATTTTCATACAAATAATAAATTTTAAAAATTTAAAAACTTCCAAATTTAAAATCTTAAAATAAAAAAGCACAAACATATTAAATTAAAAAAAAATATATATTAATAAACGTGAAAATTATTCAGAACAAAAATTAAATAAAATACTAATTAACTCTAATAGAAATTAAATCAAATAAAAATGAATTCATATAAAAATTAATTCAAATAATAATTAATTCAAATAAAAATTAATTCATGAAATAAACTCGAATAAATTGAAGGAAATAAACTCAGCTAAATTATTTCAAATAAATTCAAATATATTGCATGAGAGAACATCAAATAAATTAGAATTCAATGAGAGCAGAAAAAACTTATTAAACTGATGAGTGGGGAACAAGAAACAAAAACAAAAAACAAAATCCAAGCAATTGTGGAGCGATCGGAACCGGAGCGAAATAAATTTCTCTTAATTTGCTTGAAAATTAGCTGCAAAAAGCGAGCGCGCGCTTCTAAAAATAACGACGAGACAAAGGACCAGGGCTCCTTTGATGCCAAGCCGCGCACGGTCGACGCTGGAGCCCTGAGCTGTCGTCTCACGGTGATCGACGGTCGACGGCCGGCCATCGGTGGACGGATGGTGGACGGGTTGGTGGACGGTGGCGGTTGCGGCCGATGGAACATTGTTATGACGGCTTATTACAACAAGTCACCGGCAGCAGCAAATCAAGGCAGCGGCCAGAGCAACATCAACATCAAGAGCAACAACAGAAGAAACAACAACAACAGCAACAACAGAAGCAACAGAAGCAGGACGAACAAAAGAATCACGGCGACGACATTGACAAAGAATTGCCACAACAGTAACAACAATAAAGACAACAACAAAAGACAACAATAACAACTAAAAAAACAACAACGACAACAATAATATTAACAATAACAACAATAATAACAACAACAACAATAACAACGACGTCTACAAGACACAAGAGCAATCGACGAAGAGACGAAAGATCGAAACGAATTCGAGTTCGAATCCATCAAAAATGCTGACGAGTGGCAGCGGAACCGTCAACGGCAGCAGGAGTCGTTGTTGATGCAACAACAACAACAACAAAAGCAATAATTCCAAAAAGAACAACAATAATAATACCAACAAGAACAACAATAATAATACCAACAACAACAACAAGAAGATGAACCCAATCTCTGTCGCTTGAACTCGATCTCGAAGGAGCTGCGCGCGATCAACGAGAGCGAGATCAAAGTGCTACAAAAACAACAGTAGCGCACGCACGAAAAATGAGCAACAAAAGTAAAAAAAACGAGGCTAAAATAAATACATACGCTTGAGTCGAAACGATGATCGAAGGAAACCGAGAGTGGAGGAGGATGGACTGAGGGTTTTGGGACAGTGGGTTGAGGGGGGAACGCGCTAACGATTGCTTCATTTGCGACATCAGCGACATCATCTCGGTAAAAGAAAAACAAACGACAACAAAGCCAACAAGAGCAACGACAATGGTTGGCAAAAGTCGGTGATAGTGGGAGGGTTTGCGAAGGTGGAGAAGGCGTGGTAGCCAGAAGACGGAAGGATCGACATTGGCAATGACAATGAAGTGGAGCAGTGGGGGTAAAATGCAGTAAGATAAGAAAAAAAAAATAGTTCAATTTAAAGGAGTTAAAAATGTGAAATGAATAAATGGATTTAGTATTAAATTTAGTATTAATTTTTTAGTTTTAGGTTTATCGGAAAACACATTTTCCATATTCTCAAATAACAGAAAAATATATATTGAAATTTTTTAAAAATTATAAATTAAAAATTAAAAATTCAAAAGTCGAATAAAACAATTAATGGAAAAGAAATTTAATAATCAATTTGAATTTGGAGTTTAATTAAATAATAACTACTTGCAATTAAAAAAATGTGTATTTAAAAAATTATAAGTAAGGAAATTTACCAAAAAGAAAATCAATTAATTCAATTTTAAATATGAATATTCCAGAATTCACAATTTTGCTGCTTTTGCGAAATTCTGTTGATTTTAATCGAACATGAGCCTTTTCACTCCCCATTTAATTACGCATTAAACGCACTTCTCCGATCCGACCTCCCCTCCCGCCACGCCCCCTCCATTTGCCCTCGTTGCCCACGCCCCTTTTGTTAATTTTCTTCTCTTTTAATTACAGCTCTTCGACGTCGAACATCTTCCTTGACTTGTACGCCGACGCCCAGTCGCTTCATACGCCCCCGACCCAACCCCCTCCACCTCTCAGGCCGTTGGTTCTTCTGCGGCACCCTTTGGCCGCTGCCTTTCTCTAATTTCTCAGCTGACTGCACACCACGACGTACCGACGTACCGACGATCGCCCCCCGGACTCTCTCTCCCTCAATCGTTCCCTCTAGTGACTGCGCAACGCATCACGAGGTATTTGCATTCAGGGTTAAACTTTGCAACAACAGCGAAGTTATACGAACAATAATGAAGAAGATAACAACAGTAGTAAAAAAATAACAACAATTTCTGAAAGAACAACATTTGCTAAAGGAACAACAATTGCCTGAAAGAACAACAATTGCTAAAGGAACAACAATTGTTAAAGGAACAACAATTGTTAAAAGAACAACAATAACAACAAGAACTACTACAACAAAAAGAACAACACATATGGGGAAGTCCAACAACAACAACAACAACACATATGTTGGAGTCCAACAACAACAACAACACATATGTTGGAGTCCAACAACAACAGCAACACATATGGAGAAGTCAAACAATAACAACAACACATATGGAGGAGTCCAACAACAACAACAACACATATGTTGGAGTCCAACAACAACAGCAACACATATGGAGAAGTCAAACAATAACAACAACACATATGGAGGAGTCCAACAACAACAACAACACATATGTTGGAGTCCAACAACAATAGCAACAACAAAAACAAGTAGTAATTAGCATGAATGCGATTACCATACAATTAATTGCTCTGGCGCAGCATTTTGCGTTTCACGTGGAAATTAAATGTTCGTCCGTCCCCTCGACATCGTCATCGCCGTCAGTCGCCTCCACCCACCCCTGCCATCGACATCTGCCACGCAGGACGGCGACGCTCGGTCGACGTCGACGTTGACGTCTGCGTCGGCATCGACGTCGTTGCGACTTTCGCTGTCGCCGACTGTTGCGTTGCACCGCTCGGCGATAGCATGCAAAATAATGAAAGCAACAATAAGAATAACAAGAACAATAACATCAGCAACAACAACAACAACAACAAGAACAACTACAATAACAAACTATAAACACCATTCAAGTAAACATTATTAAAAATAACAACAAAAAGTTTGTAAAAACAAAAATTGAGTAATAAAAAAAACAACAACAACATACGTTAATTAGTTGAACAACAGAGCGAGAAACGCAGGCGAGATGCCATAATTACAACAACAACAATAACAATAATAACGACAAAAGTAATAATAACAACAAAAGTAATAATAACAACAACAACAATAATAACATCGAACACTTGAACAAAAACAATACGAAAGGTACTAATCCAAATTGTTTTTGTGTCATTAAACTGTAAACTCCGATCTGAAGCGAGAAATTCAAATAATTAGAAGAGAAATATAGAGAATCATAATGAGAGAGTCGGCGAAAAACCGAGATTTATAGGAAAATTAACAATTATATTATGGAAATTAGAAAGAAATTCAAATTACTGCGATCGCGATCGCGTTCGCTTCCTGAGTCTTTTGTTCGTGTCCCCATCAATCGAAGTCAAGTGTTTGAAGAACGAATCAAGCCTTAATCCTTCCCATACCGACTCCAATGGGGCTGTCCCCAACTCATTCACTCAATCGTTGTCGTGGGACTCACTTCGGTTGGGTTGGGTTTGGTTTCGTTTGGGTTCAGTTGGGTTTGGCTTTGGTTTGGCTTTGGTTTGACTTCGCCTCACGTGACCCACACTTGGTCAACGCATTGACCGCGATGGCTGCAGCGTCGCCGGCATCTCTCGGCTCGGTTCGGTTCAGTTGCCGCGAAGGTGGCGATTTCCAGAATCGACGGGCCCACATCGCGTACATCGAGCAATTAGCCGTCGTTCAATTGCAGCCCCCGGACCGCGATCTGTGCAGACTTCTTTTGCGTGGCTCAACTAATTGCTCTAGTCTGCCGCAAATTGTTGTCTCTGCCTTCGTTGCCGGTGTCTTTCGCTGGTGCCCGAGTCTCTCCTTCCCTCGACTTTCCCTCTCCTTCTGCGCTCTCTCTTTCTCTCTCTCTTTCTCTCTCTCTACGTCACCTGTTGCTCGCTGTTGGTTGCCTGTCAATCGCAATTAGTTGTGGCTTCTGAGCATTTACCGAGAATTGCACAATCGCCAGCCTCCTGCGTGCCCGACCCCCTCCCGCTAGTAGCTCCTTTTTGCTGTTCCCTCTCCTTCCACTCTCTCTCCTCCTCCATCGTGCACTCGCGTTCCCTTTGTTTTAATTTGCATGTGCGATATTAAATTATGAAAATTATTTTTATTCCTCAAAATTCACAACCGACCGCGTCGCGTCGCAACGTGGCGTGCGAGGGGCGGGCTGCAGTCGACGTCGCAGTTGACGTCGCCGTTGGCGTCGGCATCGGCATCGTCGTCGTCGCATTCGCTGCACGCATCATGCGAGCTGTTGTGCAGCCACCTGGCGTAAAGTAGCGGCATCTCGCATGGGAATCTGTTTACAGTTCGAGCTGTCTGTCTGTCCGTCCTTCCTTCCTTCCTTCCATCCCTCCGTCAGTCTGTCTGCCGTCCTGTCTGATGTCTGTCTGGTTGGAGTTAGGGACCGACTGATCGATGCTGCATGCAAATCCAACTGGGAATTGAACAAATCGCATTAGGAATTTCGCGTTCGCCGTCGAAGTCTTTCGTTTGGCTAGCGTTTTGCAATCGGTTTCTTATTTGGATCTTTCGATGGAATTCCAATGAAACATTGATGTACCGCAAATATGAAAATGCGATAGAACAGCTGTCGTATGTAATTGTTGCTCTAAATTT
>CM029565.1:4855763-4872650 GCA_017309665.1 Coelopa frigida | reverse complement strand
ATGTCGGTGCTGCTGACAATGTAGATGACGACTCGCCAGCATTAATGGCATAATCGGTGGCGACAGCGACGTTCGGCTGGGGCATCGATGGGGGCGGGACACGGTATTAGTGGGCGTGGCAATATTTTCACACAAATCTAGAAGGAGAAGATTCTTGTCAGATTCATCTTAATGAATTGATTGAAAAGGTGTAAAATAAAATGTTTTTTTATATTGAAAGCTCTTTAAGAAATCTTAAGAAATCAAGAAATATTCTCAAATTCTCGAAAGATCCACAACAAAACCTACAGAAACACCTCCAGAGATTTCTTCAGCTCCGTTGTGGACGTTCAAGAGCTGCGATCTCGCAATGGCAGCCCCATCTTCTATTCCATCCCTTTTCCCTCGCACTCCCCTTTTGATGTTAAACCTCTGCAATAATTTAAGGTCAAGTTCCGCTTGAGCCAATTACACAAAGCACACGGCGTGAGCATGAATCTAAATAAGCATTTTCATAACAATGAAATGACAAGTGGAAAAAATGTGGCCAAAACGCGGGCGCTGCGAACGAGAGTAAGACGTTAAAATAACAAGAGATCGCTATGTGCGATCGACTGTGGGAGACGACGGATGACACCAATCGGAGGCTCCCACACAAACACACACATAGATTCACACGAACAAACATAGATTCACACAAACAAAGACGGATTCACACAAACACACAGACACAAACAAAAACACACACAGACAGACTCACAGAGATAGGATGAACCTGTGAAAGATAGACGAGAAAAAAAAACAACAAAACTCGGAGACCAAATAAATTAGCGGCAATGGCAGCCACAACAACAACCAAAACAACAACGACAACATCGTAATCGCATTAAAATCCATCGAAACATGTGAACGGGATGAAACACTTGTTGAATGGCTGAATAAGTGACTGAATGAATGAATGAAGTTGGAATTTGAATTTCGCTGAATTCATTTGTCACTCTAATTGGACGATTGCACGAAGTGCGGGAAAGTGGCAACGCCGTCACTTCTCTTTGGAGTTTATGTTGTGAACTTCTGGCCGTTGTCGTTGCTGTCGCCTGCGAGCACTTAATGTGGCTAAAAGCATAATTAATGGCGAAAAGTGAGAGGTAGAAATATAAGTAGAATATATATTTATCTGAATCTCCAGTGAGAGAAAGAGAGAGATCTGTTTATTCAACACGCCAACAACAGTCGCATTGTTTTTTTTTTTATTTATAACGTTTTTATTGTTATTTCATTATTTGTTGTTATTTCGTTTATTTTTATTGCTTTTGTTGTTGTTGCGTTTGTTTTTATTGCTTTTGTTACCATTGTTATTGTTTTTATGAATGGCCAGCAAAGCGTCCGAAATCTCTCGAAAACCACAGCGCAATCGGCCTACTGAGCTGCCAGTCATCGTCGTTATTATTGCAGCTTATCGGACCACATCTGACTAGTGGCGAACCAATAATAATGATGGCCAACAGAAGTCAACACAAATCGTTCGATCGATGCTGATGAAAACCGCAAACGAACTCTGGAAACTCATCAACTCACCAAGATGATCATCGTCTTCAACTCGATCAGATCGAATGAACTTTCGAATGAACTTTTATTCATCAATCTGAATCTATTACTTAGATAAAATTATCCAAATGGTACCCAGGATCCTGATGATCTTCAAATAGTTTTCACACTGATCGTCAATGATCAATAATATAGAAGATTCTCTAGGAAATCAATAAACTTCATCGGTGATCATTACGTTCTCCACCAATGCGATCATTGTCTTTAAAGTTTTATCAAATCGATCGCTCCCTTTGGTGTGACTAATATCAATATCATTCTCTCTTTCTCATACTCTCATTCTCTCCCTTTCGTCATCATCATGACTCGGTAAGACGACATTTTCATGGCAATTAGAGCCTAATTGTTAACAGCATTTAAATTTCCAGCCCAACAATGATGCGTCCGTCCGTCAAAGGTCTGAGAAACGGAAATATTACCATTGCACTCGCATGATCCGATCTGGTGATCGACATTATATATCGAACTATCTGATCAGGTTCGGGATCCGTTATCGTGACGATGAGATGGCCGAAATTCCAATTGGGTTTTCCATTGGAACGGGGACAAACTGTAAAATTCTGATTTGATTGGAAAATCGGCGACGATCAGACGATCGTTGGGAAGCGTCGATCATTGGGAAGCGTCGATCATTGGGAAGCGTCGATCATTGGGAAACGTCGATCATTGGGAAGCGTCGATCGTTGAGAATCGTCGATCGCTGAGAATCGTCAATCGCTTAGAAGCTTAAGTCGGTCCCACCAATTTCGATTGGATATTTGCTGACCCGCGATCGAGACTAATGCGAAGGCTAGCGACCCATATTCATATTCCCATATATTCTGACGATGAGGAAGAAGCCATGTAATCGATTGAGAATGCGGTGGATTGTCGTCCGTCGATTCAGCTGATTCAGAGCTGAAGCCGATCGAGGGAAATTATCGAATGCACGGCCGATAAGAAAATTCCCGGATGACTTCATGGGCCCGGAATAACGACGTCTATCACTCGGTGCAGACAGTCGTAAAAAAACACTTCCAGCCGGAGAGAAGAACAGACCCTGTCTTCTTGAGAGGACGGGGGGCCGACGTCGAGGGCGTGGGCAGAACTTCCATTGAACAAGTGGTATTCGAAAGCAAACGGAACGAAGTCCAATCCGCAGACATTTCGCAGACACAAGCGAATTTCCGACGACAGAGAAGGAAATAATGAATCAATGATCGGAGAAATTATCGAATGAGACAATGAATGAATGAAATAATGAATGAATTACGAATAAATGTATTACGAATAAATTAATTACAAATGAAAGAATGAAAATGATTTAATTTGTCTTTATTTTTGGAAATTCTATAAGCTCCGAAATTCATGTCGGATTCGAGTGAATTCCTCGACAACTTGCGATAAGTCGGGGGAGGAGGTTGAGAACAACGATAACGAGTAGACAAGCAAGCATAATTGCCATCAGAGGGAGACAGATGCAACAGAGTTGCCACCGGACCAACATGAAAAAAAATTATTGATAATTTGAAGCAAAAGTTAAATCTCAAATAGATAACTTCTCTTCAAAATTATGAAAACTATTAATAATACTAAAATAAATGTTAAATAAAATATTGAAATGATAATGAAAATATCGATATATTTTATCGATAATAAGGTATTTTCTAAAGAATTCAAAAAATTATGAATTAAAAAAATGAAGTAAAATAAAATAATTCAAAACTGAATTAGTTCGTCACTATAAATTGCATGAATAAAAACTAAGTGAACTAATGTTGTTTTATTAGAAAGGCAATTAATTTACTTATTTACTTAGACGACTTATCGTCACAGTACCTATAATCGATGGCAACCGGCCTTGTTTGTCATCGATAATGTACAGTTAAGACAAAGACTTAACTCGTTGAGGGCGCAAAAACAATCGCAATAATTAATTAACAATGCATCGAATGTTAGGTTCACAGCGAAATTGATTGATTAATTGTGACATGTTCGCATTTTTTCGAAAGCTACCGGAGTTAATTTGAGCCAAAAAAAAAAAAAAAAAACAACATGTACCTAATCGCAATTTGAATAGACTTTTTGTAGTTGTTGTTGAAACTTCATGGAACCCCAAATGAAGGGGAAGTTTTGTTTCGTATTTTTATTGAAGTTAGTTCCAAGGAAATACGAATGATCGAGCTATTGGAAATAGAAAAAATTATGAAAAATTTTATATGAATCAACAGTGGGTTCAATAATATTGCTGATTTATCGATATTGATGGGGGTTTCGAACAATGAAATTTATCAAATAACATTGATATTATTATTATTATCAAATCGAGTGAAATAAATATGTGGAAAATTATTATAATTTTTAATTTAGATCAAAAATTGATATGCATAAATATTTCTTTAAAAATTCCAATCTATATTAATTTTCTGGTATTTTAATGAAATCTTAAATTTCTGGAATTTTAATGAAATCTCCCTTTTACCGTCTGTCAACAGGAAGTGTCGATGGTTCATCGTTTTCTTCGATGTGTTCCATTGTTGTTGTTGTGGTTTTTGTCGTTGTGGCATTGTTTGTTCCTTGTTGTTATTGTTATTGTTTTTGTTGCTATAGTGTCACCTTCACTGTTGACATATCGTATATCAAGAGGTTTTTAGGTGAATTTGAATTCCTCATAAATAAATTAATCAATTCCTCAACGCCCAGAGCAAACAAACTAATCAGGTCCCGACATTACGACTTCCATCGAACCCTCTGCCGCACCCCCTCCGCCTCCGACCGTAATCACTCCGGCTCCTCCTACCCCCGCCCCCCCACGATTCCTCTTATCACACCGGCGCACACACGTTTACGAGGGCTGTAAAATCAACCTGATCGCATTGGAGCGTCTTTAAATGGAAATCATTATGAATGTTCGATCGCGATCGCGAGGTGGATCGTTGGCGGTGTCGCCGTGTCCCCGATTCCTCGGGTTTGTTTGCCTTCTGCTTAAAGCGACTTATTTGTACAAAGTGTCAATATTTACATACGTATAAGCAAGCGAACAAGAACAGCAACAACTACAATTACAACAACTGGCCATAACAATATTATTAGTTTACGATGTTCTGTGTTCCTATGCTTCGATTCACACATTTGAATCCGATATCGAAATCAACTTGGGGTGAACCACGGCTCCCCATCGAACTCAGGAGGCGACAAGTGTCAGTCAAGTTCCAAGGAAATCAATTAGAATTGACTTCTTCAAGAAGAAGAAGAAGAAGGTGGATTATGGGATTTGTGGAAGTTTTCACCGAAACTTGAAAGGGTTTCTTTCAGGAGAAAGAGAAAAGAAATTATGATAAATAGTCAAGTGAAATTTCTCCAGGTTTTACGACCAAAAGTGTGTCATAGTGTGATTTGTCAGAAACGACGTTCACATTTAAATATTTCATCATTTATTCTGATTACTTCCTGCCGCCGATAAGCGGTGTTTTTTTTTTTTTCAATACTTTTATTTACAATGAACACCTGTACGTCTTCTCAGTCATCGGTTTATTCCGGGCGTACTACGATCGGGATGTACATTCGATTCTAATTCGAAATTTCACTCGATAAGGATTGAAGGCCGATCGATGCGAAGTACTATGTACCAATCTTAATAAAAATTGAATTGAACAAATTTATGATGTTGATTTTTGTTCATTGGAAAATTTCAATTTTGATGTTATTATTTATTGTTCACTGAAACATTGCAAATTTAATTGTCATGGTTATGAGGGATTTATGGTTAATTGATTGTTTAAACATCATGATTTCATAAAAATTTGAATGAGAAATTTTCTTGTATTCAAAATTGATTCCCAATTTTTACAGAAAGGAGATTGAAAAAAAATATATAATTTTTTAAACTTTCTTGAATCTCTGAAATTAATTATTTACTAAATAGGTTTTAAATGTGATTTGCTTTCATGAAATATTTTGTTTCAAATATAATTTGGATTATTTTTATTATTTTGTATTTTTTCCCCACTTCTTCACCCTTCGGTAGGGCATCACTGGGTTCATCAGGACCGCGTTTTTGGGTTTTGTTTTCGAATCGTGAATTTGCTTATCAATTGAACGATCGTTTAAATTGTTGTTCACATGTCGCGATAACGACGGCAAAGACAAATTTCTCGGAAATCATTGAAATTCGAACAATAGAAAAAAACTAAAAAAACACAAATGGCAACAACATCACAAATGCCAACAACAATTAATATCAAAACTAAATTGAATTCGAAACAAGAACAATAAAATTAATAATAATTGGGGAAAAAACATGACATTCAAATTTCCTGATGACTGGCAACCGTCGATGACGTCACCGATGGCCGTCGCCGTCGCCGATGACGATGAAGTCGTATTTAAATTTCGCCCAAAATTATCGCGGGCCGTACAATATGGCGATAAAAATGGCGGATCGGGCCGCACGAGGCAAGATTAGGAATCTGGGGGCCAACACGAGTTCCCGCTGCACGATAAGATGAGAGAAGGCGAGAGATCGAGATCGACTCGTGTACTTGATTGTGTTGGGGGGAAACTGGGACCATCTGAGGGCGGCTCAGGACCAAGGATGAGAAGGACGAGGACGAGGACCCAGCGAAGTGGTGGACCACGACTTCTTGGCAGATGGGGAGGGTTGGTGATCGTATTTTATCGAATTAGACTAAATGCTGTGCGGACGCGATAAGCGAGGGCCACGAAGTGCTCGACAAACAGCGAAGATATCGGCTGTGGCAGGGGCAGAAATCAGTCAATCAATCAAAGCGAGGCGAGAAAAGGAGACAAGACTTATGGACTGAGAGAGAGAGAGAGAGAGAGAGACTGAAGTCGATGAGTTCTGATATGCAAACAATTTGAATAAGAATCGAATCGTCGATCGTGCGGGCAAACAAACTGATAGCCGGCGGAAGGGAAGACGATCGATGATGGGCAGCAAAGGAGGAGTAGAGAACTGGAGAAGGAAGAGGAGGAGAGAATTGAAGACGAAGTAGGAGAAGACAAGACCTGAAGCGGGGTTTGATTGAATTGTTTTCGTTGTAATTCAAATCGTCCGGCCGATCGATAACGTCTGATCGTCCGTCCATCTGTCTGTCTGTCCGTGGTTGCTGCACAAGTGTCTGTTTCAGAGGGTGGGAGGAGGTAAAATGGAGAAATGCATTTATGGAGAGAATGTTGAGCATGTTTATCGGATCGATGGATGGATGGATTGAATTAAGGTGACGACGACTCGGCCACAGGTTGAGGAACTGATAAGAATGCAGCGAGCAAACAATGACGACTCGAAGACACCGACAACAACATCAACAATAATAACAACAACTTCAATAATAACAATAACAATAACAACAACACCCGACAATGACAAGAACGAAATTTGAATTTATTTATGCGCAGCATAGGTGCGTATCTGTATCTGAAAGATACCAACTGACAACGACGCGAGTTCATCGATTGCCTGCCTTGGACTTTTGTGGATTTTTATCTCTCTCTCACTCGGCCAGGACGATGACACATTTTCCCAATGCGACGATCGTCGACTGCATACGACGGGAAACGTTTGATGAAAATGTATCTAGATACGATGGCCGCATGGATTCGAATGGATTCGAAATGCATGCGATCGCATGGATGGGAAATGCAAACGAAGCTCGCATGGCATTCATGGGAAAAGGAAAAATTTGTGGAAAATGTGTGAAATGATAGTGCGATGTATGCAGATACATGGGAATGCGTTTGTGTATCTGACAGATACGAATCTCGTATCTCGAAAGGAGCTCAGTGAACTCCATAAATCGGGTGGAATCTACTCGAATCGGAAATTCAAATTAGACGTATTTTGAGTACTCGGATTGATATCAACAAGATTTCGATAAGGTGGTGAAATATCTGATAAATATTTATTTTTTGTATAATTTTCTCTTCATCTTATTTCTGGGTCTTAAAACAAACCTTTGGACGAGTCTCCGATTTTTCACTATAATTTTTCTCAATAAATTTTTTTTTTAAACATATCTATTTCCTTATAAATTTTTCTCAATAAATATTTCTTAATAAATTTTTCTCAATAAATATTTCTTAATCAATTTTTCTCCGTAAATATTTCTTCATACATTTTTCTCAATAAATATTTTTTTCTGTTAATAATTTTTCTCTATAACTTCTCATAAGATTTTCACTAGACAGTATTCGAATCTCTGAGGTTTGTTCACAATTATTTCTGTTGTTCTGCGAAAGGACTCGCGATCACTGGAATCGAGCACAAATGTAAGCGACCGACGGCTCGACACCGAGCTCAGGATCGCCGAGGATTTTTTTTTGAATATTCTTGTTGAATGTATGTTCTTGTTTTTATTGATCTTTTTCTCTTTATGTTGAATTTGTTTCACTTTTTGTTGAATTTTTTTCTTTTTTTGTTGAAATTTTTATCTCTACTTGTGGAAATTTCAGTTTGATTTTTTGTTGATAATTTTCACAGCGAACCTCGCGTACGAACGCGGCGAATGATCGACGATCGGTCGATCGACGGGCGGACAAAACGACACGTCGCGCGCACGCTCTTGTGTTACAACAACTACTAAAACGTATCTGCGAGATGGATGCGTCGAAGTCGCAACAAGTAGCGCGAAAAATATCGCAATAAAAACAACAAATAACAATAAAACAACATCTCCGAGAAACCACAACAAAACGCAATTGCTCCTCATTCACGCAAACATAAACACACACTCTCACACACACAGACATACATGGACACAAATACATTCAGAAACACGCACTCTCTGAGCATGCGATACGAATATCGACAAGTATCTGTCTATCTGGTGGATGCATCCGCCGCACTTCAGTGCAATAATAACAATAAATAAAAACAACAATCGCACGCTTGCGACGCAATTTCAACTGCGAATCAAACGAAATGTGAATTTCATAGATACAACAACAACAATAATAACAACCACACAACAACACTGTTAATAGGAACCACAACAAAGGGACAACAATAACAATAACAACAAACATACCCTAAACCACTCAAATACGATAAGAATGCACAACAAAAACAACAACAAGAGAAACAAAAATAACAACAACAACACAACCAACAAACACCAATGAAAAAATAGATAAAAAATGAAGGAGATTCAAAAAAATTCAAATTCAGTAAAGATACAATAACAATAACAAAAAAAAAAAACCACGCACGAATCCAACGGCTGAAACGTTCTGTCAGATACAATCCGCACGGTGGGCGAAACTCGGCGCTGATCGCCGCAATCCGTAATCCGCAAGCGCAAGCGTCGAGCTCGTGGCGTGCAAATCCAAACTCAAACTCGACTCAAACTGGGAGCTGGAGCTGCGAAGTTCGTGCGGCTCACGTGTGTAACGTTCAGATACATTCGCAGGAGATGCAGATACATTCTCAGGGAGGCACAGATACATTTCCAAAAGCTACAAATATATTTACAAAAGCTACAGATATATTTACAAAAGCTACAGATATATTTACAAAAGCAAAAGAGATACATTCGCAACCGATACAGATACATTCGCAATCGATACAGATACATTAGCAAAAGTTACAGATACATTAAAAAAAAATTACAGATACATTAAAAAAAATTACAGATACATTCACATGAGTTACAGATACATTTACAACAGTTGCCGATACATTCGCAAAACGATTTCTATAGATATTTTTTTTTCGCGGAGATACTTTCGCAAAGAGATACTTTTTGTATCCGCGAGCAGGTGAACCGCCGAGAGCGAAAGAGAGAGAGACAACGAGAGGAGACGCGATCCACATCACGTTCCACAAACCACACGTCGATCGAGATTTTGTGTGTGTGTGTGTGTGTGTGTGGGAGCCAAAGGGGAGCCCGTGTGCTTGTATGTGTGAGTGAGAGAGAATGCTCGAGAGAGAGAGAGAGCACAGAGGAGAATGCGGCGAATTGGAAGCCAAAACGATCGAACCCGATCTCCAACTAATCCTCTATCCCTTTTATGTCCCCCTTCCCCTTCATTGATCGCGGCCACGCTTCTCTCTCTCCCTTTCTCTCTCCCATTCCACTCACACTTCATCGCATTCAAATTTCAATATCACTCCCACTAGGCCACACAACAACTACGTCTCTCGCTCGCTCTCTCTCTCTCTTTCGCTCCCCTCACTCTTTGACTCTCTCTCTCTCTCGCTCCCTCACTCTTCGGCTCTCTCGCTTTGGCCCCATCGCTTTGGCTTGCGCTCATTTGTTATTCAAATTTCTTTGCTGAGTGGCGCGAGGTTGTTTTTATTATTCTTGTTATTGTTATTGTCTTCATTGTTGTTGTCTTCATTGTTGTTGTTTTCATTGTTGTTGTTTTCATTGTTATTGTCTTCATTGTTGTTGTTTTCATTGTTGTTGCTCCGCTCAATTCTTATAATCCACCGACGTCGATGGGTGGAGCCATCGAGCGGATCAGCGCTCGCCCCACCGCTCGTCTGTCTCGCTTATGTAAAGTCGCGCTTGGCGCCCGTCCAATTGGAGCCGAGATTCAAAACAGGTTTCGCCTCTCTCTCTCTCCCTCTCTCTGTCTCTCTTTCCCGTTATCGCTGGGTGCGCAGGAGGCTCTCTTAGTGGAAGCCTCCGCTCTCTTAAGGCCGAATGTAGAGCCGACTGTGGGGTCCTTTCTAGAAATTCCCAATTTATTTTTCCTATCTTTCCTTTCAGATGTTTTCCAAAATATTAACTTAATGAAATAGTTAAATGAATTTAAAGAATTTATTTATTGATTTTTCATAGTTTCCATAGTTCCTTAAATGTTCCTTTTTCGAATTTTTGGATATATGTACAATATACTTTTTTTCGATTTGTTTTTCTTAAGGAAAAAAAACTTTAATTTCGATTTAAATCTTTCGATAATCTTAATTAAGGCTTCCTCTTTTCTTCATTATAAAAATATGTAAATATAATTATAAAAATTATGAATAAACGCATGAAAATAATGAAATTATAATTATGAAAATGTACAGAACAGAAGTCAAAATTCCAAATTGATGGAATAAGTTGGGGTATTGTGGTATTTGCTGTCGATCATTTCTAGAATAAAGAGTCCTTTACCAACTTTCAACACTCAATTAATTTAAAAATTATGTAAAAATTTTAAAAATATTCCACAATTTAAAATACTTTGTGTAAAAATACTTAGGATTAGTACACATTAGCAACCCATATGTTATGATTTCACCTTTTGGATATTTTCTGTTTTGTAAGAAATTACTTTAAGGAAAATAATTCCAAATTGGGGCTAGTTTTGTCATTTAGTTTCAGAGAGAGAGAGAGAGTTTCAGAGATTTATTACTAAAACCTTAAGAAATATAAAAATCCTCACTTTTCCCTCTTATATTGAATTTTTTGTACATCTTTTCCTTCTACTTCCTTTACTTCACACCTATCTTTGAAGTTGATGCAATTTAATGGCTTCGAACATTCCTTCTAATGAACTTCTACACAGAGCTTCAGTCGATTTCCTTCCAATAGTCACCATCGAATCCCCGCGAAGCCCTGGTTCCAATCCGATCTATCAATTCCCACGGCTGATCCGCACCAACCCAAATTCGTACTCTTTTTCCATGAAGTGTCCACCACCTGACCCAGCGTCCCCGTGGTTAACAAATGGCGAACAAATGATCCGAGATCCCCGACGCCGACTCCTCCGATGGCATCCGATGCCGACGACATCGGGCCCCAGTGGAACAAATTTCGCTGGGAAGTCGACGACATCGGCGACGACGAAGATGAAGACGAGGGGGCCTGAGGTGGAGGCAGGTCGACGACAGCCGCGATCGGGGATCAGTGGAGATCGGAAGAGATGCCGAAAGAAGCGTATCTGGGCACACGATCGGTGTTGGCGGCGACTTTATCGCGGCGCACGATCCGACAGAGAGTTGCCAACTGATCGCGGTGGTCGGTTGGTCGCTGACACAAAACCGAATCGAGTTGAAGACCGAATCACAACAAATACAATAAGAAGGAGAAGAAGTAGAAGTTCCAAAAACAACAACACGAAGTTCCAACAACAACAAGAAGTAGTTCCAACAACAACAACAACAAGAAGTTCAACCAACAACAAGAAGAAGTTCAACCAACATGAAGTTCCAACAACAACATGAAGTTCCAACAATAACATGAAGTTCCAACAACAACATGAAGTTCCAACAATAACATGAAGTTCCAACAACAGCATGAAGTTCCAACAACAACAACATGAAGTTCCAACAACAACAATGAGCAAAAAAAAAACAAAACCCTGCACTCCAATTAAAAAACGAACGCCGGCCACCGTTTGATCTTGCAGCAAATTGGCGACGACCGAGAGTCGCAGTCACTCCGGTGGCGTCTTGAAATAGTTGTCAACCCGAGGGACGACGACAGCGACCAAACGACAGACAGACAGACCGATCCACCAAAGGCAGACAGACAGACCAATCGACCAACAGACCAATCGACCGATCGACCAACGTCTGACCTACCGATCGCAGACGCATCTTCCATCTGACGACACAATTGTTTTCCATATGCGTCGACCGGTGGCTCGAACCGATCGCGGCTAAAAATACTCAACTTCATAATGAGGCATCGACCCCGACTCCGACTCCATTCAGACCCTCCCCCCAACTCCACCTTGCCAAAACCGAACCCAATCTGAATGCGATTCGACGTCGGCGATATTTAAATGCTTGCGACTTGTGCGATTCCAAAAATGCCCATTCAACGGCGCTTCACATTGTTTTGTGTGTGATTTGTCTCCTCCAACGGGGCGCCACACTGAGGGCACTGGGGCAATCGTTGTCATCCACCCCCCCCGCAACCCTTGTCATCCCTTCGCAATCCTCACCATTCGCATGACAATTGTGCGTTCTCGTCGATTTCATCGTGGAGTCGACTTCCTCGCCGCCTTGGCCTTGGAATCGTTCCCACCGTTCGCGGGGATTTCGCCGCCGATTTGAATAGGCCTCGAATCGGACTCTTCATCTAGCTTGGGTTCGCTTCGCTTTGGTTCGTTTTACTTTTGTTCACTTTGCTTTGATTCACTTTGCTTTGATTCACTTGGGTTTGGTTCACTTCGCTTGGCTTTGGTACGTTTTGGTTCACTTTGGCCGCTTTGGTCACTGTCGTCCCTTTGGTCCGCTCTGGTCCACGAGCCCAATTATCCTCCAATTATCCAATCATCACCTCAACGCATCGCCATTAGTTTTCAAGAGGCGATGAACGAGACGATAGGCGATTGCTTTAAACGTGAGAATTTCCCCAGAGTTTCTACGATTGTTGCGGCCATTGATTTCGGAGATCGGTATCGTGTAATTGCGACGGGAAGAATGGGCATAAAGGGGCGAAAACAGCGTTTACCTATGGAGCCGATTGTGGCTCCCTGGCGCCAGCGGCAGTCGCTAATCGTGCCGGCGTTCGAACACCTCCGGCTGATCCAACGATTAGCGTTCGGACTCCTCTTGGCCAGCCGGCTCTTCATTATTCGGTTTCTCTCTCGTCCTCATTTCCTTCTCATTTCAATTACGTGCTTTTCTATTGCATCGTATCACGATCAATTGATCGTCTGCGATCGATTGTGATGCACTTGGGAGAAGAGATACCGAGATATTTCTCCATTTTCACTCATCTTTGTTGATGCGGTTTTCAAAAGCTGTCGAAATTGGGTTCAAAAAGTGGAAAAGAATACAATTCTGAAATTATTTTTGTAGAGATTTACAAAAGTCAATTTCATTTACAATAGTCGATTTTGTTTACAATAGTAAATTATTTTTATTATCATTTCTAAACTCATAAATTATCACAATAATAACTAAATTTGATTGAAACGATGATAAATAATTATGAATTTATGAAATTACTAAGGAGCATTGTTAGTACATTTATTTTACTACTGTAGATATTTTCGTTAAAATATTATATAAAACTCTTAAATAAATATCCGAACTATTTAACAATTGTAATGCTATTGCGTTGATTCTTAAGAACACTTACATTCATCTGGAATGTATATTGTTTTAGAAAAATGTATATTCCCTAAAAACTGCATATTAATAGTGTTTGAATAATAATTTTGAATTTTTATTTTTTCATTATGTGATCAGTTATGATGATAATAAATAAAAACGTATTTCGAGTTTTTATAGGGTTCCAATATAAGTAATTTTCGACTATTTTTACACTTTAATTTTAATCTAATTAATTTCCCATAACAAAATAAATCAAGGCTCCTCCACAAAAACAAAACAAAAAAAAAAAAAAAACATTTCCTGTATTGTAAACTTTTAAAACCATGTGATTTAATAAAACAACACACACATTAATGAGGTTTTAATTTCAATTAAAATTCTAATTCATTGCAAAAATTGAATGAAATAAATAAAAAAAAAGAAAGGTCAAACAACTCCACCGTAAAGAGATTCCTCTTTCAGATGGAGACGACGCCTCCTCCGACAGATGCACAGAAACGCCCTCGGAGCGATTGATGCCGCCCCCAACGAGGGCTCCTGGCCATTGGTCACGCTCATTAGGCCCCGAACGACTGGACATCGGGCACGTTAAACGGCCATCGACATGCGGCCCGGAGGCAGGCCGCGCCAACAAGCGCAGCGCCCGCCCCCGGGCATTAATTTGGGGGCGTCTCCGGCCGGCCGAGGTGTGAGCGTTGGGTGGAGACTTCGCGAGGGGGGGGGGGGACGAGCGGGGGGGGGGATGGATGTTGTTGTATTTGCGAATGGATTATTTGTTGAAATTTATGAATTTTATTCGCGCTAATAACGGGTTATGCCGCAGCGACTGCAGTTAGGCTAACTAAAGAAAAGATATTTAATTAACATAAATAATTTCGTATTAAATAAAAAAAACCATCAAATTCGTGCTTTATGCAGCTGAAAGAGGCGAATCGAATGGCGAATGGGCCGAGGCCGGGGGGGAGGTGGAGGAATCGCAAGAAAAAACCAAAACAGCAGCAATTGTCGAGGGAGCGGGGGACGTCGGGCGGGGGACGTCGGGCGATGAATGCGAAATATGAGGTAGGAAAAACGCACGGCCATAAAAAAGTGTCTGACGATGAGCAGATGCATGGAACGTTAGCCATCCACGACGGCCGCCTATGAAGAAGCCTGCCATAAATCAAGAAACAAAACTGCACTCGGTCTGTGGGGAGAGCGCAGTTGGGGGGGGGGGAGGGGAGCATAGTGAGCGGCAATACAGAGAGAGACAAGCAGACAGACAGACGGACAGACAGACGGACAGACAGACAGACAGACAGACAGAGAGACAAATGGCAGAGAGGGGTAGTCAGCGAGAAAGACAAATATACTCAGAGACAGATAGACAAATTGAGGGACGAACAGACGCATAAACAGAATGAGGTAGAGATAAGGAGATGGAGACGTAACACGACTAAGAGAAAAGGTGGAAATTAGCAAGGAAAAGAAAGAGAGAGAGAGAGAGAGAATGGAAAGATATGAAAACAGAGACAGCTACATAACGGACAAATGTCTAGTGTAGATCAGTACAAGAATAAGAGCCAGACCAGAACTTATTCCGACACCTCACTGTATTTCCTGATATCTAATGCTATGATGAAAATTGGAATGGAAATTTCTGTTTGATTTTCTCATAAAATTATAGGGTGAAAGATTATGAAATTTTAAAAAGAATATATATTAGATCATGAAATAAATTGATTTTAAATAATAATATTTGTAATATACAGAGAAATATTTGGAATTTTGTAAATTCATTTTTTTTTTATTTTTAAAAAATTTTTGTCGTATTTAAATCCAATGATTCAACGATCTAAATTTGTTTTTTAATTTTTCAACCTTATAATTTTATGAAAATTTCAAAAAAAATTTAAATTATAATATTAATAAAATTTCAAAAAAAAAATATAATTTAAAAACTGATAGTATTAAATTTTATTATGTTGTTTACTATTACATTAAAACAAAGTAATTATGATTATACAAATAAAAGTCATAAATTTAATAAAAATATAAAAAGTCTAGCTAAAATAATAAACTCAAATATATGTGAGGTTTGCATGATTAAAAAATATTAAAATTAAAAGAAATTACAAAAAACGTCGGTAATCAAAACATAATAGAATGAGTTATTAAAAATGATTTGCATAAAAAATAAAATTTATAGTTCACTATACTATGGCTGATTATAAGCCATATTGCACCATCTGATGTGAATTATATAGAATTAAATAAAAACTACTCGAATATGCAAAACTTGACAATCTGCGGTTGAAATAGTGTGAAAGAAACAGCGAACAGGCGGGAATAAGATCGACAGATAGACGACGACCGAGAGCGAGTTGGCGTGCGCAGCTTCAATAATGTTACGAAAGATTAAACTTTGATCGATAACGATGTGTCGATAAGTGTCGACGATTTAGTGGCGACCGTTGGCGGGACGTCGCCGACAGACAGACGGCTAGAGGGACGGACAGACGGCTCGAGAGACAGACAGACCGAGGGACGAACTGACGTCTCATGGGACGGACAGACAACCGAATGGACAAATGGGTGCAGCGCATGTGCAGCAGGCGCAACAAATTTGCAGGGTTTAAACAGCGATCAAATTGCAGGAAAACGTTAGAGGAGAACGCTTCGACAAAACGCGAAGCGAGCGAAAGAAACAAACATAAATTTCAATAATTCAAAGTCAAGTACGAGAATCGGCGGGTGTGGGAAACGCAGAGGCAATTGGACTTCACTCCTTTCAACCATCTATTTGTCCATCCGACTCTCTCTGTCCATCCGACTCTCTCTGTCCATTCAACTGTCTCTGTCCATCCGATAGTCAGTATGTCTGTTTGTCTATCGTCCACTGTCTCGCACGCAACTCGGCGAGAATCCGATAATTAATCTATGTCGCTGATGTGCGTTTGTCTTCGTGGCCACCATCTCCAGCCCCGCCTCCGGCCTCCTGTCGCCTCCGGCCATTCCGCCCTTCAGCCACCCAGCAGACATCCATCCCTCAAGCCCTCCGGCCATCCATTCGTCAGCCGTCCATCTGAGCGGCCCCCACGGGGTCCCGATGAGGCCTGTTGAATTATTTTAATTTCATTTTAAATGCCGCTGCTTTAGCACCAGGTGAATTTTATTAACTAGCCACTTCCGTAAATCATGCAGCGATCCCCTATCCAATCCTGAGTTCTTCACTGCAGTCGCCCCCCCTCCCTCCAGTCATCACCCCTGACCATCCGCAGTCAGTTCGTCATCGCATGCTGCTTGACATTTAAGTCACTTGA